>VOMN01072984.1:0-28362 GCA_014899125.1 Orchestia grillus | reverse complement strand
GAGGGTAATGAAGGCAGAGGGTGATGGAGGCGGGGAGTGATGGAGGCAGGGACTGATGGAGGCAGGGGGTGATGGAGGCAGGGGGGGTGGTGATGGAGATCATCAAGTTGTGGTTAGAGAGGGATGTGGTGAGAAAGATTATGATGGAGAGATGGGATCTACAGAGCAGAGTTACGAGAGACACCTGAAATTGGGCTCTAAATGATGCTCTTTCAGGTGTGGGAAAGAGGCTGAGTTAAGAGTGTTCTCGTCATTAAGAGGTAAAATGGGACACTAGGAGTCTTATTATGTTACTCTGGAAAATATGATTATTCAGGGTATGACGTACATAAATAAACTTAAATTCTTGCACTCAAATCCGTAATTTTAAATATCTGAAAGCAGTAGATAGTTCTTGTCGAGTTCAATGTCTCCCATGACGAATACTTGTTCTTACATTCACCGATCTCTTCTGAAGAGGATTGGCGGAATCATTTGGTTGGACTTCTATTTTAATTTATTTTTGTTATGCTAAGTTATCAAGTAAAACAACTGGCACTGGAGATATTTCACCTCAGGGCGTAGATATGTAGAGTAATTACTCTATGCTCTCCATTCACCATTTCAACCAAATTGCTTATGTGCTATTGGTCGCTTGTGCATTGATTATTTTCTGTGTTGTAGCTCCTTCATTAAGGCCACTGCATTGAGGAACTTAGGACTGCTGATGCCGTTGTTTTAGGCCGTCATTGCATGGTTTTAAATTATGGCCGCCCTTAGGTATAAACATTCTGGATAAATTTGCGGCATGAACTTCGCCCTGCTCTGCCATTCGTAGTACGTATGTATGACTTTTAATTAAGGTAAGTGATGAAAGTCTAATGTTGATACGAAGTTTGATAATGTTATTATTATTTCAGTGAGTCTGTTGAACTTCCTTAAAAGATTTTAATTCGTGCTATGTGAAAAATCAGTATCACCGATGTAAATGTAAGTTGATGACTCTCATTAGAAAACATCTTTCTGTGCAGAATTGTTTTTGGTATTCTACTGCATGCGACTTTTCGTGCCGAAAAGATGAAGCAGCATCAGTTACTGCACGCATTCGAGAAGTGCGGGACAAAAGAATTCAAGTCGGAAGTTTCTAAATCCAATTTCTAGCATCGCTTCGGGAATGCGTTATCATTGTGAAACCATTTCTTAGAGGCTCAATATCAGGATGACGGCTAAGGCGGCGCAGTAGAATTTCAAAGCCCACCAAATTCCTCAAAAGAAATGAGGCCAAAGAGATTTTGCCGACGCTTCTCTCTGCAGCCGTGCGTTGCTACCTGCTTCCCTTTTCACATACTTTCTAAGTTTCAGGATGGCATTGCCGGGGCGCATAATTCTGTCTCAAGTAGTCGAGCACTTTTTTGTCTTGATTTATTGTTTCTGATGCACTAAAGCACTTTGTCTTGTATCAGTAAGACTTCACGAAAGCTGTTCGCTTTGAAAAATCACTTTGAACGATCTGGTTTAGCACGCAGTTATCTGCTTGTACGACCGTGATAGTTTTGAGTTCTTAGGGAGTCACAGCGACCGGGATGGTTGTAAGTGATGTAACTTTTTGTGAGTTACTTACTGTTTCTTACACCTCTATGATGATGGATGGAATGGGTATAATACACTAGTCCTTCACCTCCATGATGAGGGATGGAATAGGTATAATAAACTAGCCCTTCACCTCCATGATGAGGGATAGAATGGGTATAATACACCAGTCCTTCACCTGGGGTCCGCGGTTCTACAGGAGACAGCAAAGGGGGTTCACGGGAACCGAGAAGCTCACTGCATCGCATTATTAATAATTACGTCCGGCACTTTAGGAATCGGCTCGTACATAACGACCCAGTGTGCTAAAGCCCCCGTACGTCTTAGCATTTTAACTGTCGCTGGGCCGTAAGCGTCTCAAAAGTTTGCAAAAAGACCGAAACGCAAAATATGTATCTCGTGTAGATTGAGATGCACTGGTATAATATATGTATTGAGCGACGGCGTTCCGATGGTATTTTTAAAGCATGGAACTGCCTCGGTCTTTTCAAATGAGGTAGCCAGTTTTGATTTTTTCAATGGTGGTGCCAATACTAGGTAATCGAATAGAGGAATAATCTTTGAAAATTTCCTGAACACTTTTTTCCATCATTAATTATTGTAAAAGAAGCCTACCAAAACTTTGTATTGTCTTTTAGATTAATTTCTTGCTTAATGAAAGTAGCTACCGGATTTTTACGAATTATTCATGCTGTATCGTTTCTCTATATTCCACTCGTTGCGCATGTCAAGGAATTCGATATTATTGAATAACTTTCTACTAAATTTATTCCCATTCCAAGTTATAGGGTATGGAACTGCGGAATTTTATTTTGTGATAGTAAAAAATCGAACGCGTTGGTGCGGGTTTGCACAGTTAAGGGTACTCTCTTCCAATACGAGTGTCTCACGTGATTACAATCCTCAAGAGACGGCGTTTTTCTCAAGAATGAAGCAAGTTCTACGTAAATTTTGAATGGCTTCCTTGAAAGCGTTCCATCTGTTTTATTTGGAGAGGTCGGAGGGGGACATCGGAGGACCTTTCAAATTTCAGGAATTCTTCCTTGGGATGGTCCGATTGGGAGGGCTGATGGTTCTCTCTATTCGAGCTTAGTCAAGCAGGAAGACAAGTACCAGCGGCCATCGTGAGGCTTCCACTTTAGCGTGTGATACGGTCCCAGTGGGCTGTAAGGTGAGGAAACTTAGCTTATTCTTTTCGTTCATTCTCTCACTATGGGCTTTACGGTTAACCAAGGAAGAACTTTGGTTGAAGTCTGTATGAAATCAGTGTTATTTATCCGAGATGTTCTCTGACCTGTCATCTCGCTATAACTAATATTACTGGAAATAAAATTATTCAAAACCGAATTAATGATAGTATTATGAATGAAGTAGGTGCGTATATACGGTCAGAAGAAGTGCTTGCGTCGGTCCGTTGTTTTAGAATGTATGTACGATGACTACTAGACTCTTTTTATAAGACAATGAAATATGATTGGGTTAAAAGGAAACCGTCTCGCTGTTCTCATCAGGGTCTCCTTGTTACAACCTCTATGAAATCAAATTTTCGTGAAGACTCGAGTCTAACTTTCTTCACCGGGAATTAAAAATTACCTATAGTTATGGCAGCACAAGTATTTTTAGCACATTTTGTATGTGTATCAATAGAGCGGCAAATAACTAAACCGGCACTGCAGAATCCGGCCTTATCGAAGTATTGTATAATAGAGGCGACATAGCTTTACTGTCACTGTACCTCCGCCTTCCACTACCTTAATATCCAGGTTTTTCTCGCAGCTGCGTCAATAATAACGCTGATTATTCTTGCATTCCCAAATTGAACAACGTCAGAGATAAGCGGCGATCCCCCCCGTTCATTGGTAATAGACCCTACAACAGGTTTTTATCAAGACAATTCTGGAACTTGCTGAACACAACCTGTTCGTCGAATGTATCAAATATGTACAACGGAAAAAACAGCTTGTCCATGATATTTGAGGCTTGTGGTTACCGGTGGTGTATATCAGCTCTCCTAACTAATGAACTAACCATGAATATGTCCGACGCACAAAATGGTGTAAGGTTCATGGTGATGTTGCCTCTGGTCTGTTGAGCTCAACAAGTGCCTGGTCCACAGCTGGCCGCTTCTTCATTTTTCGCCTGCTTCTGCTAACTTTTTTTACACTTCATTTTTAGTTTCGGTGAGGCGGAGGGGTAAACTTGCTGCTGATGGCTGCTGATCAGATGCATCGATTTGTTATATTTTTGAACTGACAGGCTGAGGCCTAGCCAATGGGAGAACAAGTTAGATTTTGCCTCTTAGTCGAGTATTTTCTTCCACTAAAAGCGCACTTTTTAACGCAAACATATATCCGTCAATTTTTTTAAAATAAACGCCCGATATGTACTTTTCGCAACTACTGCTGTCAGTCAGTAGCCCAACAACGGCCAAATTATTTTGTAATGAGACTGCATTTATCTGAGCGCGGTAAACGAGTTACGGACACGCACGTGTGCGATAAGACTGCATCTAGCTTGCTCGAAAACATAGCAGCATCATGAAACGGACCCGTATTGTCCCACAAGCCCTTCTAGGGTTAAACTTAAAAGTATTATAATCTATTCTGAGACTATATGTTCTCTCCTTCTCATACCGTCTGAAAACTTGATTTATTCCTGCAACCACGCACAGAATAACAAATAACTGGACGCTCTGAGTAGGTCAGATGTGAGGGAGGAAATTTGTAATCATGAGTTCAAAACTTTATGGTGTACATTTGCAGCTGTATTCAAAACGTAGCTTCGGGGAGTATATACAAATGCTAAATGTTCTAAAAATTCTTTAACTTAAATACATTCAATAAGTTGAAGACATGTCTGTCATTTACTGGGCTAGATCATGGCCCGTTTTAACATATTGACATTTGTATTTTTCATTCATTGCATACGCTAGCAACCGTTGCAAACACCTTCGTGGTGAAACTGTTTCCATTTGTGCTAGGATACTTTTGTGTTACTGCAACTTGTGCTACATTTGGTTCGCCTTTCTACTGGCATTTGTGTGACCTTATCAAGTACTTGATACCTTCTTGGACACGAGTAGAGCATGCGCTTCTGCACTCCATCATTGGGGAGTGCACTGAATGTTAGCACTGCCCGCGGTAGAGGGCAATGCACCCCTATTTGCCAAAATTATCTTTGAATTTCATGCAAGTATTTTGCATGAAATTAACCTAGTATTTTAACAATCATATTTCGTATTCATTTTCCAACGATTAAATTGGACTCGATGGTACGAGATAATGTTATGTTCTCATAGGCCTGTGGTTACCGGTTTTTTTTTTTGATCGAGTGCCTCCGGAGGTTCCGTACTGACGCCGCGTACCATTTCGTTTTCGAAAAATAACATTCGATGGGGTATCAATCCTTTCAGATTCTTCAAACACGAATGAACGAGCGTCAGAGATATTGCCCACAACTTCAAACGTACAAGCGTACAACTAATGGTACGCATGCCACAGATGAAAACCACTGCATAAACGTGGTCTTCCAGGCATGATCTTAACTCCTGTAGTTTTCCAGGCACACGTTCTATAGATGATCTCAACGTCTGAATTCTTCCAGGCACACGTTCTATAGATGATCTTAACGTCTGAATTCTTCCGGGCACACGTTCTATAGATGATCTGAACGCCTGAATTCTTCCGGGCACACGTTCTATAGATGATCTGAACGTCTGCAGTCGCCGCTGCAAACTCTGCAACCCATACTCGTACTCTGCCTGGGTGCAGATGCCAAGATTCCTCGCACAAATTCCTTGCGCTCTTCGTTGGTTTATTGCTCCTGGAGCCCCAACAGCTCCTTTTGTGGTAATCCTGCCTGCGTCTTTTAGTTTAAGGTGCGGTCTGTCCTCGGGACAGCTCTCGAAATATTCAAGACTCGCCTATTTAGGTGTATATTATAAAAGAATTTCTATGAACTGCTGCGTACGTCTGCGGATAATTTTTTCGGGATGGACACCAATGGTCCTCTGTACATGCAGGTAAAATAAGGGATATTATAGCGATGTGAACTAAAATTTCGTGGGTTCCCTGCATTTGGCTCTCTCTTTTACATCATCCACTCTCTCTTGCTAACTGTCTCGGGCGAATGCATTGAAAATGATCGCCTCATAGCCCCTAATCTTGTCTACATCATACTGCTAAACAGCGACAGCGAGTTCCAGTTTCAGTCGTCATTCAAGCTTTCATCAAAGAACTTCACGGCTTCTGTTCAAGCACCTCTTTTATAACTCCAGCCATAAAACACAGTAATCTGATGGGTTGTGCAAATTGCAACGCATGAATTCCCAGGCCCTCGTAGCCTGTAGCTACTTGCCCCAGTTGGTCTTGTCTCATAACTTCTATATATAGTTAGGCCGGTCTTATCTTGCCATTTTGTCGTTTGGTTATCCGTCAATCCGCTATTCTTATGCACAAATGTCCATGCTGCATCTTTCTACTCTTTTTCTATATTTCTGAGGTACTTCTTGTAATTGTTACTGTACACTGTAAACAGTTAGAATAATGAAGTCGTATATATAGTCAAATAGTTTTTAGCTGCCGAAATAGAATTAACTTACTTTTCTAGCCAAACGACTGTTCTCATCCCGTGTTCAGGTTGTTGGGTTACGTGACATTGATCACGTGGCCCCTCAGCGATTACAGCTTTGTTGCTGTGGCCGGAAAAATTTTAGGGTGATTTTTTGTAAAAAAACGAATCACAACTCAGCTTTGTGAGTTGAACGCTACCGCTTGTGCTACAAAGCCCGTGGGGAAACTTTCAGGTTCGGTGATGGAGCACCACCTGAATGCTGGCTTTTTTTGAAGACAATCTATGATATTTCTACCCTTGTGAACGTGTTCAGCTATGAGAGCGATCGAGCGGTTTTGTCGCCAGTACTGTTTGGCGGGAGTGATAAAGCTAACAATAAAGTTTTGAGTGCGACTTTTGTCTCTCATTATTTTGTTCTTGGTCAAATAAAATGAAACATTGGGCTCCGAGAGTATTGCAGTTGCCGCTGGCATCAACGGACTAAGCGGGGGAGATGTGGTGCGATAACTCCGCGTCTGTAGGCAACATTGCACAATGTTGTACAAAACTATATATGTACACTTGCCTGCCCAAAAGAGCAATCTAACTGTAATTTTTAAAATCGCGATCTGAGGTTGACCAAGTTGGGGAAATTCAGGTACCACAATTCTTCTGAAGTCCGTTGGAACGAGGCCGTTGTTTGCGAGCGGCCACTTGTGTCGACTGGAAGGGACATCGTTCTTGTACATATTTTCAAGCGTGTAACAATCCAGTCAGCTTCATTATTTTCTTTATAAGTTAAAACGTCTGTTAAATTTTATACATTAACCTCGTCATTATTTGCCCTGTTCTTTCAAATAAATTCGACTGGCAGTAATTGGGTACATTTAATTATTTTTCCATTACAGAATAGTTTTTTCCCTTGCCCAACGTTCACACCAAGCTGGTGTATCCTAAAGTCAGTTTTAAATGATAGTGCTGGTTTTTCTATTTTGGCTAGAACCAGCATCACATCGTTCGTACGCTTCATTTGCGCGCTTCATTTGTTCTAAGGATTAAACACGTTACGCGTCTCCCAAGTTATTTATATCAGTATTCCACCCACGTGTCCCATTTCCAAAGGGTTGATTTCAAGCGTGGGGCAAAACACGATTTTTCAGGTTACCCAGCAAACCTCTACATTCTTGTCATCGACATGGGACTGTTCTACAGTCGCCAGAGACGCTGTCAACATCGCCGACCTTGTCTTCACAGGTGGTCACCCAAGCATGATCCGAGCACACTAGAGTCGCTCTGCACTTTTTCTTATTTCTTTTATTCCTTCCTTGCTTTCTCTCCCTCCAGGTGCCAGACTGAGCAATCTAGAGAGCGTTTACCTCTCGTGCTGCTTTGTATCTGCGATGCATGATGGCGACTACCCGCATTGCCTCCACGATCAAATGTTGTGTTGTGGTGTCAGCTTGTGCCCATGCGTGTTCCTCCTAGTGTTCTGTGTCGAAAGTTATTTTAATTTCCATCGAACATTGCAGTTCTGATATTTTTCAACTACATCCATTAGTGTACGTTTGCGATGGCTGAAATATTAAAATTTTATATTCAAATGGGAAAAAATTCTGCTGCAGCATATATGGATGTCTCTTTCTTCATACGATATAACATTTGTACCCAGGTGTCCACTACCGTAGTTATTAAAAAAGTCAGTAAATTTCACTCACAGTTGAGCATCAGTTTCTGGTGTGCTCTGTTGCTGCTCAGAGATTTCGATTTACGAGACTCTAAGAAGATCTAACGTATTCAGCAGCGATTCATGACGATTCCCAGGCCTCTTCGTTGCGTAATTAAAGCTGCTCGAGAGTAACTGAAATTGCATCATGAATTAGTCACGACTTTCCATTGGCTTGGTCCGCCCGTATAACCGGAAGAAATTGTTATTCCGAATTTTTTATGGGTGATGGTTTTCTTATTTTGATTTTTTTACGTTGAATTAGGAATTACGCTGGTAGCGTCGAGTTGTTTAGAGTATTTTTCGAAGTGGTCATCTATTACATACACACAATTTACAATCCCACTTTATTTCACTTAATGCACGCACAATTTGTCCGTTTAAATATACATTGTCTGTTCCGTTTACGAAGATACTGTTTGTTCCGTTTAAAAGTCACTGTTAATTCCATTGAAAAAACAAATGCAAGTCCTAATCGGTAGTGCATCTAATTTCATGTTAGCAATTGTTTGCAACTCTAAACTATCCACTATTGCGTGTTTTCTCAAGAGGAGCTTCGTCTAGGTCTGTGGTATACTGTTAGGCAATGTTCTGTGTTGTGGCACACTGTCAGGCAATGTTCTGTGTTGTGGCACACTGTCAATCAATGTTCTGTGTTGTGGCACACTGTCAATCAATGTTCTGTGTTGCCACAGCTGCTGTGGAGGGATGTGACGTGCCAGTCCGTTTGGTAGTCGCGTCGAAAAACTGCTTTCAGTGTGTCAGTTTTCTGCCTGAAATTCATGAAGTATTTGGGTTAAATTTATCACGAACAGCTTCCTATATATCAAGGGTACAAATATTTACCCTAACAAGAGTATCCGTGCGAGTACTAAAAACGATAAGGCCACTTGACTCATAAATAAACGAAGAAAAAGTGGAGAAATTGATCCCTCGTTCGTCCTTATCCTCGAAACAAAGATGTGCAAGATGTTCAATATTTATATTGCGCCATTCATATTTTTCTGAATGCAGACATAACATACAGTTTAAGAATAGATACACCTAACAGTGAAGCGAGTAGATTAGGTAGCGTGTTAGTATCGAAATTCTGCATTGTTGTTGAAATTTGATCTCCATGCTTTGGGGATAGCGACCAGCTTTGCTCTACCCGTGCCTGTTGGGAGCTTTACTTTACTGAACAAGTGCGTGTTGGGAGCTTTACTTTACTGAACAAGTGCGTGTTGGGAGCTTTACTTTACTGAACACGTGCCTGTTGGGAGCTTTACTTTACTGAACACGCGCCTGTTGGGAGCCTCATCAGCAAGGTTGCGCTGCTGCTCGCCTGTCTGGGATTGCTTCCGCTCATTATATTGTCAAATATGGGCGCTATTTTTTAGGTCTAGAGTGGACGGCTAAGAATGTTTAGTTATCATCTCGTCCATGATGACTTAATTGCTTGAAGCACAACAGGGCATAGACACTGGATAAAACATATGCTAACAAAAGATATTGAGGATAAGTTCAATCAAATAGTTCTATCGTCATTCTTTGATAAATTTTACAAAGTCTTACAAGTGTAATTAAGATTGTTTAGGCCCAAAGATAGAACAAACGAGCAGCAACTGATAAAAAAATGAAGACGGCGGAAGTGTGATGCTGGAGTGTGGTTCACTTCAGTGCAACGAGATGTGCCTGCAGTAAAAAGATTGCTGGACCAAAAAAGGTGTCTTTTGTAAATAATACAATGAAAGCGAGTGCACTGGAGACTGCGCTAGAATGGAAGCCAGCGCGCTGGGGACTGCGCTAGAATGGAAGCCAGCACACTGGAGACTGCGCTAGAATGGAAGCCAGCACACTGGAGACTGCGCTAGAATGAAAGCAAGCGCTCAGCAGACCGCGGATTGGATAATTTTTGTGTCTCTAAACTGGAACGCAGTCGCCTTCCGAAACTCCTCTCTCGCAAAGAATGAGTTGCGAGGTACGACTCCGTACTGTGACATAACAGGGGTAAACCAGTGTGAGCTGCTAAGCTCTGACGCATACATTAGCGAGATATCTGAACTAAATGACTCGTTGCTAGACTTGAGACCTTTTATTCATCATCTGTGTGAAGGTTGACGTAGCTTTGACCCACGGAATATACGGTCATGGGAGTAATGTGAAGGGGGTCATAAAATTGAGTTTCAAATGTTAACCAAATCCTTTATTGGAACTCGCTGTGCGGGGAATTTTTCTTTCAGATATGTTCATAATAGTGATGGTCTTGAGGTAGTTAAAAATTCATCAATCCATTTCTAAAACATATTTGTTAAATAAATATTTGGCTCGGCTAAACTTTGAGGAAAAAATTGTGCTGTCGCAGTTTCAGAAAGAAAGAAATGCAAAGAAATTTTGCAAAAGTTCAGAAACTTTGCAAACACACAACACAAGGATGAGAATTGACCTATATGTTGTTCATCGTTTTTTCCCATGAGGTGAAAATGACATTTGTTACGTTTATTGAAATTAATTCCATTTCATCTAGTTTCATTTGCTTTCCATTTCTTTCAGAAAATCAATACATCGGAAGACGAAGATTTAGTTACGCTTTGCAATAACTTCACCGAGGCAGTTCACCACTAATACTTTTAATTGATAAAGCATCCAACACTTGAAACTTGCATGATCAATCATTTTTTCCCTCAGAGATTTTTTAAAATAATCTTACTTTCATTTGAGAAAACTGTTGAATTGTAACGGTTTTCCTGAAGCCCGGGTTGCGTTAAATTAAGAGAAGAAAATCGAGCTCAGCCTGTTTGAGTGGAGATTATTTGCATCGATTTCTTAAGAGTTGTGAACGTAAATAAACCAGGAAATCTCAGGAAGTCGATCTTTGTTGTCACGTTTCCCACTTCTAGTTACATTTACCAAAATTGGACAAGTATTTTGTTGTAGTTCCTAGTTGAAGCTCGAAAACGATGCACATCTCCATGATTAGGTTAATTATGGTTACAGAAATAAATGAATAGCATGCAATTCGCGGGGGCGGTTATCTACCAATTCGCCTTTCGCACTGACTGGGTTTGCCGAAAATGTGGGCTGATCTTTAATGATTATTTAGCATGTGCAATTTTTCAGATTTTGGGTTTTACCTAAACCGACTTGCGCAGCTGCTGAACTGGATTTGCTGGATGGAAACCTCGCTGGTTACCGAATAATTTACTCATAGACTACAAATAAACTATACCTACCGGATAAAAAAATTCCCGTCTTGATTGCAATCAGAGGAGATTGCGTTGGTGAGGATTGCATCAAGAGAAAATATCGCGAGAATGTCCCCCATAAGGCACAGCGCTCCGGACGAAGGGTGAACGCCAAGTCTTCCGCACGTCGGTCGTCTGGGCGCTGCCGCGAGCTGGGTTCAAAGCACCCATTATGATCTGATAAATTATTAACAAACATCCACCCTGCCGCCCCTCTTCTTAGCTTGTAACCGTCATTTTCCTCAACTGGTTGGATTAATGTTTGCCTGGAACCTCTGTTGCAGCTCTGTAGCGTAAATCATGTTTGGTTCTGTGCTAACCAGCGCAAAATTTGCTTAGCGTATTTGACGAATCGTGTTTTTTAAAGTCAGTGGGAAATGAATTTGAGTCAATGAAAGTGTGATTTCTACCTAAGTATTCCTTTTGAAAGTTTGATTATTACGTCAAATTCATAAACGAGTTGCTTCGTGAAACATTTTTTGAAATGAATTCTCAGGTAAAAATATTGGGAGTATTTTCAGATGCGAGAAAGCGAGTTAGTATTGAAAAGCTGAACAATTTTTTTTATTTCATGGTTGCATGAATTAATTTAATTCCCCCATTGCCAAACCTGCCATAGCGAAAATTCATCATCTTACACACTCACACTGGCTTCAAGCAAATGGCGGTGGAATGAAAGTCGGAAGTTCTTATTGACGACCCGAAAATATTTATCTTGCTGAACCACAACATCGTTTTGTGATTTGCTTGACAGACTCTGGGAAAGGCGGTGGCTTTAGTTCTTGTCTGATCATCTGATCGAGCTGCAGTTCGAAGAGTGAACCTGCTGAGAATTAAAAATTAAAGAGTTTTATTTGACTTGATGAACGTTTTATGAAGTGTCATATGTGTCATGAAGCGTCGTTGTGAGTTATTTTATTGCCATAATACTCACCTTACAGGAGTAGTTCGGGAATACAGTAAGAAATGTTACAATTTTTCTCAACGGAGCTGAAAATATAGGACATAATTATGTTCCATTTTATCAATTGAACTCTCAGTATCGCGAATAGTGGTCGTCTTGAGTGGTTCATTTTTTCAAAATTATAATTAAGGTTAAATTAAGACCAATATTTGTTAGTTAAAGCTCTGGGTTAAATTCACTTGAACCGTATACTCTTTACAAATTAACATATGCTGCCAGCTTGTATGTGGACTACAAAAACTTTTTTCGAACTACACAATTATAAGAAGGAGAGTTCATGAGGAGCAGCGAATGATCAGAAAAAATAAATTATTAAGAAGTATCCAAATGCCTTTTAATTTTGAGGCTCTTTTATGCTATAAAATGATTCAACAATTTTTGGGAATAGTAGTTATTAACTGTTTACATTAATTAAACATTCTACAATCGAAAGGAAAAATCAATTGAACCGTTGTTCTTAAGAAGATAATGTTATAAATTAGCTCTACTGCGCCAACGAACGTCACATCTTCGTACTCAATAAAAAGTGATTCGTCGGTTCTTCATCACAACGTTCAGATTACTCAGCATAGCATTTGCGTAAGGCATCATCCTCGGCTCCCGTGCGTAAACGAGCATCCTTATTGCGAGTCGCTTTGTTCTTTACTTCCATCCGAACCATAATGCCATCAATCTTTCTTTGTAAGTGATATCCGCTGATGTGTGTTCTACAATCTTCATCTACAGTATGTTGCAAGGATTGCATTGTGAAGAAGTGACTTCCTGTAGTGCCGTGGAATCTTGCGGTATGAGTTTAATTCGTTCTATACGACCATACTCGAATTATGATCATTTCTAAAGTATGTTGTCATTAACCCAGAGCTTTGCCTTCATACGTCCTATGAGAGTATGGCTTGCATGTCACTCGTCCTACGAGATAGTGTTTCCCTTGAGATTTAATGATATTTATTTATCCTACGCTGCATCAATAATTCAAAAGTTATGAAATTAATTTTTTTGGGTGTTTGATATGTATACCTGGCATAATACACCCTAGCGAACAAACTACGCACCTAACAAGTATGAAAATATATGAATTTTTTCCAGTACGTGTCATTCAAACCACACAACACGATCATAAGAGGTTGATCTTGAGCAAGTTTGGGTGGATACGACATCTGTGACACCGAGACGCTAACTCGTTAATGCATGGCGTACATTTTTTGGCCCCCTTGATGGTAATAATACCGAATAAGAACAAGAGTAACAGAAGGTAATGGCGATAAATAATTTATTGATTATAAAGTTCCTCTACATTTTGTGCTGAAATAACTTGTGCATGACATGGAGAATAACGTGAAAATTTATTTTTTAATTTTGACTTTTTAGTAGCCCCTGACTTCTGCCGGCACCGTTTGCGGAATCACGTTTATTTCAGAACCGGGACAAAATTTTCCAATCAAATGTTATAACTGGTGCAAATGGCTTTCCAAATACTAGTTTCTAAAAAATTACCAATATTTATCGATGATTAAATTTCGCGCACTAATGGGTTAAGATTTTTGGTTAGAAATGAGTACAAACGTAATTAATTCCTTAAAATGTTAATGAGCACGGTCACGATGAGAGATCAGTTTGAGCCTAGTTCGTATGATGGATTTCTACTTTTAATACAAAACAGAAGCGAACACAAACAGCTGCTGTCGAAATAAATTGCTCGCACCACAGCCGCTCGCACTGCGAGGCCTGTCCTGCCCACCCAGTTATAAATTTTTGCCGGAGCATCTGTAATTATGCATAATTTTAGCTACTTAAGCATTTTTATAGATTATTTTACAAATTTATAAATAGGACGGTGAAAAATAAGCCTGGTCAGCTCCGTCGACCATCTCCTCAGATGTAGCGCAAGAGATATCAACGTAAATGATCTCAGGGAGGTTCATTTATTTTTTAATTCAGCGATCACTGCTGTTTTGTGTAGCTTTTAGACCAGCATCGGTCTAGCTAATGCTAATTCTTTATGTTCTGTATAGAAACTTTACTTGTTCTCCGCGATGTTTTTGCCTGCCAAAAGCAGACAAAAATATCAGATCAGTAATATTTCTGCGATTCGGAATTTTTTCCTAAATTTACAGTTGAAAACAATCTGGTAGCGTAGCACTCGGCTTTAATCGATAGTCGTTTTCTTGTTTATTATAACGTTCAAGGAGAATAAAATTCAAATTACGTTATTTTTTCAGTCATGCGTAATAAACCTACAACGCAACGTTGCTTAAATAATGATAAAAATTCTGCTTGGGAATGCGTCATGATGGCAGAGTGCCAGTGAATGCAGCTGCAATGGTCTGTTTGACAATAAATTTATTTTTCTCTTATTACAGCAGTTCAGCAATACTTGAGAACCCTTCTGTCCGATCTCACCGACTGCAAACCATCGAAACGAAGTTATCGACATGAGACTTTGGTCGACACGAGTTCTGGTTTGACCAACTCAAGAGATTAGGGAGAATTGGCATGCATTTAATAGCTCTCCTCTCGCTTGATAATGAGCACACGATGCGCCTGATTTCGTGCGGCTGCCGAGTACTGAAGCTCTGCTGTCCTCACATGGGTGCCCCCAGTCAGGCACGCAACTGCCTGCATCTCAGCACCGCTCCGCCCTTTTCTCTGTCCTTTCCGGGAATTGTTTGGATGTTCTGTCAAGTTTCGGGACGCTAGTGAGTCCTTCGCCCTTGTTTCTAGGTGACTTTCTACGCAGATACTTCGCTCTTTCCAACGTTCTGGGGGAGGCACTTTTACACGCTCCCATCAGCCTCACGGGTGATCGTCTTGCTCCGGCAAAGTTTCTCGTCAATACATCATTGATCTTCAACCAAAATTGTTGTTGAATTTCATGCGTGAACGCTCTCAGGAAGTTAAAACTTTGTGTTTAAGTAATCGTATCAGGACTAAAGCAAACGAATAAATTCTTACAGAAATTAAAGTAAAGGACCTCCGTCGCTGTCTAGTTTCATTCTCGCGAGGCAACACGCGCCTGTTGGTTTCACCGTTTCACTCACCACTTTCTTTTTCGACTTCGATTTAAAAGATCGCGATCCCATCGTTCTGGCATCGCGGTGGTGCAGAATTATCCTTTAAACCTGTGACGGCAGTTGACCTTCCAAGTTGAAGGTCGTGCTCAAAACCTCGAACTGCGTGCCGGAATCGTACGTACACGTCGAATATGGTGAGAAAACTCGTGTAACGCTCGACCTCTGCTCCACCTGCGTACCCGAGTCGGGTTCCCAAGAGCGCCAATGATGCATCCAGCAGAGGTCTAGTTGGGGCTTTGATATTTTCGGACGCCATCCATGCATCGTGTACTTCAGATTTAATGTTTCTACAAGTGTTCGCGTGTGCTCTCTCAAGATTTATGAAGGACATGAAAGTATTATTGCTCCTTCATTGGCCTATTCATATGCTATCGAAGGGTCAATGAACGATACGACAAAATCGACATTAATGTTTGAATGTAAACTATGATCGAGTAACTCTAAAGTACGGGTAGGATATCGAGTTCAACATGAGTACCAGAAGTGGGTTCCGGTGACGCTTTGATTATTTGCAAAATGGCGTATCTGCGTCAGCCAGAATAATGAAGTCCCAATACCGCTCTAATCGAAGGCCTATTGTGCCAGTTACAGTCCTCGAAGTTGCGTAGTGTCTGGTCTACCAAATTACTTGTCTTTCAGACTTATGGCTTTCATGCACAAACTAATTTAGACTTGATTGCACACGAACGCATCATGTATCCATTTGCATTTTAAACTTTTTCATTTTGTTCAGCAACTTTGCAGCACTTCGAGCTTGGTGTGCGCGCCTGCAAGGTGCGCAAGGCTCAGCTTCTGCGTGCAAAATATTCGACGTTTTTTTAATGGCAGACTTGGGAACATTTCTTGGCTAGGGGAAAACCACACGTTTGCTAAAATCTATGCATGAATATGGGCTGTGGATCCGAATGAGTAGCAATTCCCATGACCGGAATTAGTGGTGTGGAACAAATAATTTCTTTATTCCCAAAGGCCAGAAGTTTGCCTTCTCTTCTTCGAACCGGCGTTTTTTAGCACTAAAACTGCAAAGCAACTGCTGCAATGGCACAACTAGTCTGAAAATAAGACGACTGATCACCGTAAAAACATGGTGATCAGCTTTACATCATTGCACCGAACATGAAAGACATTTCATGACAAATATGCGTTGCATTATTTGATAAAGGACTGTTTGGATTGATGCACATAGCTCATTTTGTTACGGTGTGAATCGAACTCAGAGTCGTCCTTATATTTCAGACGAAGTCCTATTTCAGTCATACCTATTTTAATCGTCCTATTTCAATCGTTCTATTTCAGACCTGAACTTATGAGCTAAGATTCAATAAAATGAACGATTATTATTGAAATTTTCTGTGGTAGAGCTTTAAACGAGCGGAATGATTTTAAATATTACACTATAGTTAATTCCATTACTTATAAAAAAATTTCGATCATCAAAATGAGTTCTCCTGATAATTTCTCTAATCACTAGTATCGTTTTAATGAGTGAAGTAAAAGGGTGGATAACTTTACTGGACTGCATATATATTTCCACAATCATATTTTACAGCTTCTTTTCATCAACAAAACCAATCACTAAATTTACTCCAATTTATGATCAATCAGTGGAAAAAATTTTCCCCTAAGTTTGTGTTTCCCTAACACAGTTTGAGTTTCACTAACACAGTTTATGAGTTTCACTAACACAGTTTATGAGTTTCACTAACACAGTTTATGAGTTTCACTAACACAGTTAATGAGTTTCACTAATACAGTTAATGAGTTTCACTAACGCGGTTTATGAGTTTCACTAACGCGGTTTATAAGTTTCACTAACGCGGTTTATAAGTTTCACTAACACAGATTATGAGTTTCACTAACACAGATTATGAGTTTCACTAACACAGATTATGAGTTTCACTAACACAGATTGAGTTTCACTAACACAGATTGAGTTTCACTAACACAGATTATGAGTTTCACTAACACCGATTATGAGTTTCACTAACGCGGTTTATGAGTTTCACTAACACAAACGCTTCGCTAGAGGTCGACACAAACAATTCAAGGTGAAATTATGAAATGCCTCCCAGCAGGCAGCTCACCTCAGCTTTCTTCCATCCATTATTGTTCTTCCACCCATTATTCATTAATGTTCTTCCATCCATTATTTATTATTATTATTATTATTGTTATTATTATTGTTGTTATTATTATTGTTGTTATTATTATTGTTATTATTATCATTATTATCATTATTTTTCTTTCTAACATTGATTTTTTCCAATCCTTTAGGAGCTAACATAGGAATGGTCTAAGGCAGTAGGTTTGGGTCTGAGGTTTGTATATCCAATGCGATGGGGGAGTGGTGACCCCAGGGGGACACTGTTAAGTTACCTCAGCTCTAAATAAGCTTATGGGACTTCTATGTTTTGTGCCCACTTTGCTTGTTTCAATTTTTAATACTTCTGCACTAATTATTATTCATCTTTTCTTCCTCTTCTTTCTTAACTTGCTGTTTCGATGCGCAAGGAATCTTGTGTGGGAATGCACATGTGTCAGATTCCACGTTTTCTAAAGCCCCTACTTAAATGGTCCTTTCTTTTTGTTTTCTTGAAATCACATTCCATGGAATGGGGCGAGGGGTCTTTAAACTAACGAATAAAATAAGTGAATTAATTTTATCCCTATGTATCTTGCCTGTGGCGTGTTTAGGAGACGTTGTTGAACTATTGAGTTGCATGAACTTTTGGTGAGCTCTGATTGCGGTTGGGGCTGAACTGCTGATGTTGGCCAATATGCTGCTGGTTAGATGCTAGCGGATGGAACTGAACTGTTGATGTTGGCCAATATTTTGCTGGATATTGTGTAGAATGTATTGGATATCGATTATTTTCATACCGAATCAGTAATGAAAAGCGCACTATGAAATTGCACCAGTGAGTTGTTAGGGCTGAGATAGAATCAAAAGCCACATCTCTGTGTAGGACAGTGGATGACAGCTTCGTTTTTCGAAGGCATATTCACGGACGAAGATCTGCATTTACGGACAGAAAATGCGTAATACTCATTCGTGTTTTTACGCGATTGTAGCAAAATTGCTACCTGAACCTCTCGTAATTTGGCTACTATAGAGAATGGAAAAGGTGACACCCTTAAATATATTTGAGATGGCCCTAACGCGTCATTTTCGAGATGGCCCTAACGCGTCATAAATATATTTGAGATGGCCTTAAAGCGTCATTTTCTTCTTCAAATGATTACGTGAAGTCAATTCCAAACTCAGGCGCTGTCGACTCAGGTTCATTGAACGTGAAAATACCTTTCGATGGAAAGAAGAAGTCTTCTCATGAAACTTTATGTGTGTAGTTTTAACATTGACCAATAGGTTAATACATCAAATTTTAAGGAAGAAACCCTTGGTTAGGTTAAGTCTAAAGAAATTTCTTGCATGCGGACCGCACGTCATGTGGTATAAATTTCTTCTGAAATAATGGTAAATTGCTGTGAAAAGGCTTGCGCAGTATCAAAAAATATTGTATCCTGATGCTACTGATGCTACTAAATTTGACTATTTTTCCTAATGTCATGCCCTATAAAAGCCTACTATAATGTTTTCAAAACATACGAATCATTAAATCAACTGCCTTCCCTTAGAACAATATCGAACACTTCCACAAAATTTCGAGCCTCTGACCTCAAAAATTCGCACCTGCAGAGAGTTCAAACTCCACACTCGAGTCGAGGCAGATCGAGGCAATCACGAGCGGTGAGCGGAAGTGGAGACCCCGTTGGAGGCGGAGGCGGGGAGGCGGAGGCGTGGGAGGCTGTGAGTTGCATCGTTCACTGCTCGGTCCCCCCAGCCTCCTCTCGCTCCAGGCTTGATTACGGCGCAACACTTAACTCCCAAAGCTGCCTTGAAAATAATACTTGTGACGTTTCAATTCTAAAACTTTCAGTGGTGCAGTATCGCTTCATTTCAAACGGCTTTTGTTAGGTTTTCTTACGAAACGCTGCAAATTCATTACCAACATACGTCAGCGACTGCAGTTAGTTTTGCTTACAAAGCTAGCTGCAGTCGACCTCCATATGTAGGGTATATTAGGCCAAAGTTAGTTGCTCGTGCGTACCTAGCGGCAGTTTCATGCAAACATACTAAAAACTGCAGCTAGTTTTACTTCCAAAGTTAACTTCAGTTTTATTGAAAACATATTTTGAGGGTTAAATTGTGAACTGAGCTTTACATTTTATACAATCTTGAGGTTATGCATTTTGTAACGGAAGATAAAGTAATATAACATTATAACATAAAGAATTGTATGAATGCTATGGCCTCCTTCATTTGAGCAGATATATTTAGCGGAAAATGCCATACTTCATTGTGATATACCCAAATTCCTTCGTTATAACGTCCTTAAATGACATGTTGTATCGCTGAAAGTGAATGGGAAGTACAAATCCCCATCAACGCATCAGCTATGTAAATTTCACGCTTCTATGTAATTATTTCTTGTGGTACATGTCACTCGCGTGCTACATTCCCCATTCCTGGCTTTCTTTTGAATTCGGTACCACACATGAGTAAAGGACCACACATGAGTCAAGTGCCACACATGAGTCAAGTACACATACAAGGAGATTCATGTGCGTATAGTGGCTATAGCCTCTCTATTTTGCGGTAACTACGCAATATTTTGTTAATGACTATGCAATATTTTGACAATATTTTTGTCATATATAGTAATAACTAGGCAATATATTAGTACTAGCGATGCAACTTTGGCAATGGCTACGCAACATTGACAATGGCTACGCAACATTGACAATGGCTACGCAACATTGGCAATGGCTACGCAACATTGGCAATGGCTACGCAACATTGGCAATGGCTACGCAACATTGGCAATGGCTACGCAACATTGGCAATGGCTACGCAACATTGGCAATGGCTACGCAACATTGGCAATGGCTACGCAACATTGGCAATGGCTACGCAACATTGGCAATGGCTACGCAACATTGGCATTGGTTACGCAACATTGGCAATGGCTACCCGACATTGGCAATGGCTATCCAACATTGGCAATGGCTATCCAACATTGGCAATGGCTACCCAACATTGGCAATGGCTACGCATCATTGGCAATGGCTACGCATCATTGGCAATGGCTACGCAACATTGGCAATGGCTACGCAACATTGGCAATGGCTACGCAACATTAGATTTTGCACGCATCAATGTATCCACATTTGTCTCTATGGGAATTTCAAACTTTGTCTCGTTTCTCTTTCAGAGCTATTAATACATTGACATCGTACAAGTCATAACGCTCGTAAATGTTCATAAACTACAACAGCGACTTACAAAATACATGCTAGTGATACAAAATGCATATTATAGATTAGTACTCGCATGCAGCCGCAAGTGCATCAGTCAAACGTCGAAGTAGGTTACACTAGCGCTACCTCGATCTCGGCTTTGCCACGAGGTTGACAAACGCCTGACATTTGCGCCTCCAAATACACATCGCTGAAGAAGACAACAGACATTTGCTCTGGGAGTTCGGCCGCCTGCTCAGCCTCCTCGGTCATAGAGGACGGGAAACACAGTCTTAATTTGATGCGTTCACTGCTGTGTGCCGGAAACATCAATTGGATTCATTTCTAATAGGTGGTATTTTATTATCCGTGTGTAGAATAACTATTCATTTCGTCTCGTGTTCAAATTGACTGAGTGTTGTTGAAAGAGAGCGGCTTACAGCGGCTGGGTGTTGAGTTCAACGACACTCCGTAATTGTGCGTGGGTTCTAAATCAATTATTTACATTGCATGTAATTTATTGCAATTTGCAAGTTCAGAATGAGGGCAAGCAGATTAGCGCCGAATTGATGATGTGTACATAGAGGCTGAAAGTTAGTGCGTTGATAATTTGGTCGGGAAATTCAAGTTTACCTCTTGGACTCCCTAACTCAAGATTGTGGTCCGTAAATGTTTTACTTCATTTTCAAAACCGAATTCAAATTCCATCTCAGGACAGTGTGTCATAACTTAATTTTACGAGCTTGTACGCTGGATATTCCTTCATAAATCATGCCCACCACGGGACACATCCCGCACAGGCAAGTTAGTGTACCACATTTAGGCAGAAATTCATCTTCATTGTTTTGACAGAGAGCTGTCACGGCGGTGCGATTTTAAGCACCGCACTAAAGTTTCCCCTTTGGAGACTCAATGAAAGCCTGCAAGACCTTTCACGGAGGGCACTCGAATTACAATGCACGATGTTGTTAGCTTAAGCCACGACTCAGTGCATACAGTTGGCCAATCAAATCTGTAGTGGATCTACAAGGTGTCCCATGAAAAACGGGACCTAAAATGGAACGTGAAGTTCCTCCAAATTGAAGATTTACTAGGCGACGGCTGCCTTGTGAAACGTTTTCGAAACGAATCTTATATTTCTGGTGCTAATGCACAGAGCGTGTGATAAGTAAGGTACTCTTTTAGAATATTGCCTTGAATTTGCAAATATTAAAAGGCTCAGGTTTATTTCAAATGAGAGGAGATTCTAAATTTTTTTTAGTGTATCAGTGCTACCTACAATTTACAATTTTGAAATAACGTGTCTAAATTGTAAAAACAACAACACATGTCTAAGAGAGAACTTGTTTCCTACTTGTACTCATTTTGTTAAAAAGGTACCTTGCTTATTGCCCACCTTGTACTTCGTGACCACGAATACTCGATCTTCCTTTGTTAATTCTATCCTTTCAAGTATGCAGGCTTAGTTGTTCTCGAGCAATAGCCAAGTTGACGTGATGGTCGCAGTATCTTCTAGCGTTTTCGTAGACGTTTCTTCCATAGTCTCTAATCTTTCTTGAAAACATCTTGAAAATATCAACTGGGTCAATTAACAAAAAGCCCCGTTGACGTTTTCAAGTGTCCTTACGAGGTGGTTCCTGTGCCGCCCACTATTCCAACAAAATGGTATTTTTGAAAAGCGTTCGGCAAAGAATATGGTCTAAACAGAATAAAAATGCAGCAAATAGTTTTTTAATTATATTATTTTCATTTCGATTTTTGTTTTTCGTGGGATCCGCCATGGGACGAAAGTTGTGTATATCGCCAATTTTTCAAGGTTTTTAAAAAAATTATTTTTAGCGACGAACTACATATAGTTCGAGATCACATCAAAGTTGAGTCCATCCAACGGTTCCATGAGTACATGGTGGGACTCGATTTAGTTCATCCGAGAGTATGGTGTTGAATGCAGTAAATATTTACGACGATCAGCTGTAGTCGTCACTTGTCACTGGCTAAATTCTGACCGCAGGCATGCAGACCTCGAGCTTTTCTGACCAGAAGTGAGTAAGTGACGTTTCAACCTTTTGTGCGAGTATCTAACTTTCTATTTCTTCGATTAATTTCTTTTAGCTTATTCCAAATTTTTGTTTTTTACGGCCCCCTTATTGTGGTGCATTGGAGTTCTCTTCACAAGTCCCTCTACTTGTGGTGTTGGACATTGTTTAATCTTTGCAGAAATAAATGTTTCGAAAATTATTTTCTTCGTTATTGCTGCATGCATAAATTATTTTATTTTCTTAACGACGTCAATGATATTCCAACCTAACGCATTATATCTTGGATTCTCAGGATACGATATGATTCTTCTTATTACTTGATAGAGCTTCTGTGAATTGCACCCGTGAGCAACCAATGAAAGTCAAGCGAGTATGAAAGTTATAGCTTACCAAATTCTATCGGCGAAATAATTGTCATTATACTGCAGGCATTCCACCGTTAGACGAGCATTCAAATTTTGTCATAAATTTTTAACATAAACCTTATTCGTACTCGTAAAATATAACGGTACATTCATTTTCAATATGTGCTCCTCATTCTATTAAACTTTTAAAGTTCTCTCGCAATCCTACGAAAGAAATTATTTAACTGAACATCTTACATAAAAAGTCAACATTAGCAGACCTACAGCGGCGGTAGAGATGTTCTGCGATAAGGAAATATTTCGTTATGGTAGCATTAACGATTCCTTGACAGATAGCTTTCGCTTCTAAAACGTGCTAATAGAATTGTACTATTTAGCGGTGTACGGAAGCCAGAAATTATTTACTTTCGGCGCACCTTTTCAAACTTGTCTTTGAGTTGAGCAGTTCTGAGAAGTAAAGAAAGTTGTCTGCCCCCTCAGCCTCATTGCTGAAGAGCGGATTGTCTGCATGATGTGGCCTTTTCAACAGCCTGTGAAAGTCATGCCCACCTACTCCTTGTGAGGGGCTTCTCAAGAAGAAAAGCTTTTCCTTCCTCAAATTTCTCCTGTAATTTCATGTGACTGAGAAAAGTTCCCGAAGGGAAAGTGCAGTGTATTTTTCTTGTACTGTGGTGCAAAATTGCACTGGGCTATTCAGAGGTGGATGATACTGTTTTAATTATAGCGATACTTTTATTTGTCAGTTCTTTAGAAATATTATAATCTATTCTTGTAATCCTAATGAGATTAATATGTACAACAGTATGTCAAAAAATTGAAGGCGTAAATAATTGTAATTGTTATTGAGTAGGCTTGCAATCGAATCAAATAGTGTAGAATTTCCATCGTTTTCCAATTAAAATATGAATTCTGTTTGTTTTTGTCATTTTTTACCGTCCAGTGCAGATTCTGGAAAAATAATTTGTTAAAATATGAAAAACTATTTCATTCGATACGTTTTAAGTCTAGCGCCTCTAACGATGTCTTACAGAAACTGAAAATTTTTGGCGCGTCTTCAAAGCCTAGAGAAAAAAATGATACGAACCTACCGGACAATCAGCATCATTAATTGCAGCAAAAATTCAATCATGCTGCCATCCATCTATTGAACTTATAAAGCATCATATATACAATTGCAGGTCTGCAATAAATTCAGAGTGCAAACAATGCAACTCGTATCAGCGTTAATTTTTCTAGCATTCAAATTTCTCACTGCGAAATTCGTCCAGTTTTTTGCATGAAGCAAACAACTACATCATGCCCTGCCAGCTTGCCACTCTTTGCAATGAAATTTTTGAATGAAATGCGAAGAATCGAGCATTGCTTTGAGGCAGCCGGTCATTGGAATGCATAGAAATAATTCCAGCACAGTAAGTTTTCTTTCATGTGAGCAATCGTTCGCATTCTCAAGGAGGGTTGCTTATGTTAGTAGCTTTGACGGATCGAAAGATCAAGCTATCAGTCATTGGTGTTTAATTTTTTGTTAAATTAAGTTTCCTCCAAAAAGAAATTTGGATATCCCTAGTCAAATTCCGTCTTTTGCACATTTAATTACATCCAGAGAACTTTGTTTGTCGATATGAATTTTCTCGTAGTATATGTTTACAGAAGCTCTTGAATCAGCATTCACCGTGCCGGCGAACTACATGCCAATTAATAACGACAAAACATGACTCCTGGAGCTCAGGTGCAATTAGTTTTGAATACGAGTAACCCAGAAGTAGAGTGATCGTGTTTTGGTGGCAGCTCGGTAGGATCGATACAGTTTCCTGCAGCAGACAACAGGAAGCAGGAGCTCGCCAGGAAGTGATCCAGGGACTCCGCCCTCGGACGTTGATTTGGTCCCTGGAATGCGTACTGAAGAGTGATCAGCCTTTGTTGCGTAATTCCTGCCTCTGAATGCAAAGCAGTGGGCGTGTTTAACTCGCGCAATAAGCTTTAATTTTCACAATTCTTTGATTTTTGTTTGCAAAATGATTGTGGTATTATCAAGCTTGAAGTGTGTTGAACACACGTACTAAGCCTCGAAATTCACAATTCTTTGATTTTGGTTTGCGAAATGATTAATTGTGATACCATCAAGCTTGAAGAGTGGGTTCAACACACGTATTAAGCCTTGAATTTCACAATTCTTTGATTTTGGTTTACGGAATGAATAATTGTGAAATTATCAAGCTTGAATCAATAGAACCAAGTTCGCAGTTCTCAATAGAGATATGTTACAGTGCATAGATCTGTAACGTATTTTGGAGGGGGAATAAGCAATCTGAGATATTTTTCCGAATTTACTTCACCTTCCTATGATAAAAGGACATCTGAGATCACACGAAGAATTACAAATCTTAATTTAAACGTCGTTCATCATTTTAACAATTTAATTTTTTCTTTCGTCTTCGAGAAGCGCTGTATAAGTTTCTAGAACTAATTTCAGCTCGTTCTTAGCGTTTTCTTTCCCCCATGAAAACTTTTCTCGATTCTAAATAATTTCATGTTCTCGTTCTTTTAATTCAATAAAATTAACTTCTAGCTGCATGATCCCCTTTCTGTGTTCAGCTCACTCAGTAATTCTTTCGTTGCTCTAAAAAACTCTCGCGTTTCTTTTTTAAATCAGTGTCTCTAATTCTGTGTCATTTAGATAACGTTACATTATATCTCTACGACTTTGAATACGTTAGTTTCTTTCACACTCTCTGTCCTCGGGGTTAGTTCAACTCCCACAATAATTTTTCCGCTGATTACTGGCAGTCTCATTCCATCTTATTAGAATCCCTCAATTTATTTTCCAACTCAAATACGCTAATTTCAAGTACGGTACTCTAACTGCCCTTACTGTTCCAGACCACCATCCGCGTGTTCGCGAAGTGCCTGCGTTCGGACATCGAGTACAAGACCGTGAGCGTAGGGCCCCGCACTACATGTGGGGAGCTGGTGGCGTCCCTGCTCTCCAAGTACAGGATGAAGCACCGCGACCCCAACCTCTTCTACCTGACAATGGAGGTCACCGTTAGGAGGTCGGTTGCCCTCTCGTGGCTACGTCTGTTCTCATCTATGGAAGCTTCTGGCGCGTTGTTTGTGAGGCTGATGGGTGCGAGTGTTTCTTCGGATTATGTATGCGGTACGATCAAGTTGTTTTAGAGTCATTTTTATAGAAATTAGCCGTGATCACTGGAGGCGTGTTTGAAATTTGGGCTTTTATGTGCTACAGTTGGGATGTTACTCCGTACATCACGAGTACCCATGTCAAGTGAAGTACGTTTTAAGATTTTTTGGCGATTTCTGTCATGAGAATCGCTGTTTGCATACAGTAATAAATTCCCTCCTTTATCTTAACCCATTAAAATCAGGATACGGTCGCTACGTATGCGAGTACGAAGATATAATTCGACAAGACGAGGCTCGTACGAGTACCCTGAATCGTTTATGGGCAAAATTTTGATGTTAATCTTCTAACTACTGCTCAACGTCATTCGTTAGTCATTTTGATTTCAAAATCTTTCGCCGATGAAAGGACATTTGTTTTATTTACTTTTTCTAAAAGTCAGTCATTGTTAGCACTTGACTATTAAACAAGTTTCTATTTTACTCAAAGCCATTTTAGTAGCTCTTTAAACAGTTTTATCTTTCAAGATTTTTCTCTTTGAGTTTTGGTGCATTATTTCGATGTTGTGAGACATAAAGTGCGCTATGTCAATGAATCCTATTTGGTTTTCCAATACATTTTTGAAACTTTTTCCTATATATTTAATATTGACTATATAATGTTGATTTTTTTAACTGTTGATTGTATTTTATTAATTTATATTCGTATAAAAACATCCTGTATTCGTATAGTTACATCTTGTGATAGCATCTGACCCTCAGATACGCAGCTTGTAAGCATGCGGTAAATAATCATGCGACTCACAAAGATGTACTTTCGTATTACGCTTCTCCAAATCTCACTGAAAAATAATTATTCCAACAAGCACTTCACAAGAAAATCGTCTGCTTAAGCAGTAAGTTTTTGAGATCTATGTAATCCAACAATGTGTAATACGCACATTTTTGTGTATAGTATCCACAACTTTGCTTCATGTGTGTTTATTCACATGTTGATTTCGTAATAATTTGACGTACCTCACTGCTTCTGCAGGTCGAACCATGGTCAACCTCTGAATTTTATCTTCTTCCTTTAGTCGTACTGGGCTTGTAGTTATTCGTCCCCTCAAGTTTTGGTAATCAATGATTCCGGGCACGGTTGTTATTTCATATTCATATGCAAGCGAGGATTTTGATTTCGAATTTTGATTTTCGAATAGATTTCGAATTTTGTTACAATTTTGCAGTTTATCGTATGTATAAAAGAATCTAGGTTAGGAAATGTCATCTTTGCAATGCAATTACTATGTTAAGAGATGTTATCACGCGTCACTTTTCGTGCTTAGGATTGAATTTAGAATCACGATCCTAAGTTTAAACGCGACTTCCACATATAATATTTAGATTGTAGTCGTGCACATCCCAATTTGGAAGTTCTATCGAGACCTTCTTGTTTTAATTTTAAGGCTGTAATTTTACTAACTGAAAAACCAAAAGGTATATACTTTGTATGTGACCGAGTTTGGAATAAACTAGTTTTCTTTTTTTCTTTTTTCTTTCTTTCTTTGACTCTCGTAACTGTTCCCAGGTGGTCGGGCCCCCCTGTGCGGTCGCTGCTCGTGCTGGAGGAGTGCGCCAGGCCGGCACAGCTCGCCCTCTGCAGCCCCCTCGGAGACGCTCGCTTCGCCCTGCAGATGCGCAAGGGCGGCGTCATTAGAGTGCACGACACCGTCCTCATGCCAGGGGTAAGAGTCGCTTCTCGCGCTGCCGGGTTAGCTCGGTCAGACACTCGTGCTCTGGCCAGAGGGTGTGGGGGGAGCAAGTGCCAGAGGCGTGTGCTGCTGGTATCGCCACATGAAAGTGGTTATTTTTAAATGGTTCATTAAATCGGTCTCATCAAGAAATCATTTGTGAAATATTACGTACTATCTGCAAAGATTTTTATCGCTTCTTAGTCTCTCCAAAAATGAAAATTTGAATTTAAAATGATAAAGGCTCGGATGTCACGTCGTATTGGGAGAGTTTGGTCATGCCTCGATGAATTTTTGATATGTTTACGACGTTTGTCTCCATAGAACACTCAATTTTTTCAGTAAGTCCTCTCAGGGGCATAAGATATGTAACAGGCAGTAGGGTTAGGTTAGGTTTGTGTACGCTATGCTATGGGGACTGGCGACCTCTGAAGGACTCTGTTAGGCTACCTCAGCTCTAGCTAGACCTTCGGGACTTCTATATTTCATGCCCATTCTGCATATTTCCGTTTTCATACCATCTTTGCTAATTTTTTTGTATTTTCTTCTCCTTCCTTCTTGACGTGCTGTTTGACTCCACGTTTTCCCCAGTCCATAATAAGTTGTCCCTTCTCTTCGCTCTCTTTAGATCACATTTCATGAGGATAAGGAAAAGAAGAAAGAAAGAAAGAAAAATCGTTTATTCCGATA
>VOMN01072972.1:0-39547 GCA_014899125.1 Orchestia grillus | reverse complement strand
CACGGTGCGTTGATAAGCATCAAGGTTCAGAAAATAACCAGTTGGTTTAACGGAGGTATAGTTCCGCCGACTCTGAAAATTGTGTGAACTGTCGCTACCCCAGCTTGTCTTCTTGGCCATTTTTGTTTGTTAGTCATTTTCCAATGAAATTTTTGCCTTGCAGGTCGCCCAGAACGGAGCTTACACCGTAGCTTACAGGGACGCTCAGGCCATAGAGAGAGGGGTAACTTGTCCCAAACTTTCCCTGAACGCTCCAGGAGGCACTTACTTATACACTTTCAAGTTAGTATTTATGTGTGTTTTTTACTTCTTAACTTTTTTGCTCGGGAGACTACATTATCATTTAGTAAAGAATTCGATATTAGTTCTCCATCGTTGGAGCAGCATTTTGACACACTTTAATTTTTACATAGTTTATTTCTGTTGGAAATATGTAGCTACTGAATAAAAATCACTTACATTTGTTCCGAGGAGATTATTATCGTATTGATATTTCAAATAATTCTCTTGTTTTGCAAAATAATACCTTAGTATTTGTTTCGTTCATAGTCTTTTGCAAGAGTACTCATATTTATATTATCTTTCCAAGATCAATTTCAGTCCTAGGCTTGAACACGTACTCTGTTTTCAGAGACAAAAACGGAAACAAACAGAGTGTAAGCGGAGCCCTGACGTACGGGGACGGAGTCTTCACCCTGGATGGCATGCCCACAGGACGTATGTGACTAGAAATGCAATGCTAAAGTAGAGTAAAAACAAGCTGTAATGATTTAGAAAGCGAATAAGGAGTTTCAAGCACAAATTAACTGAATCAGTTATTAAGTTCACTCAGAAAAAGTGAAAAAGTGATACAACTGCATAGCGAGAATCCTTCTCGTTTAGGGGTCATTTATATGAAAATCATTGCTGGCATTTACTTAACAATAAACGGGAAACTATGTGCAAAGCAAAGCAGCTTATTACGTAAATTTCAAACAGTCGCCAGCACAAACCTTCTGTGGTAGGTACTCGTGTGCTCTCCTGAGAATGAATGTGCCAACTGGTCTGTCTTTCAGCATGCTTCTGTGAGTGCATTTCTATTGAACATCAAAATACTTCTCTTAAGTTTTACCTAGGCTTCGATAAATTGAGAAAGATTACTTTTTTAATTCGTAATACCGTCATTTTTTCACAGTATTTATTGTCTGGATAAAGTTTTAAATTGCATGCTTTTTGAAAATTGTAATGCGTTCGAGATGTTCACTTGTTCTACAAGTGAGTGAAGAGGTGATCCTCAGCTTAGCTGCAATTGCAGGTCTCGAGATTTGCGAAACATGTGTAATTTTATAAACTATTACAAAAGTCACAATGTTGGCTGATAATAAGTACTTCAAATTTTAAATTTGGCTTGCAGTTTTATTCCTGAAAATTAGCTTGTTTGGTGTTATTTATTCGAAAACAGAATTTTAATTCATGATTATTCGACTTTCACAGAACGGCTGAATCCTATGACTGAAAATTATCAATGAACCTATTTAATTTTAGAAACTATGATTATGAAAAAAAGTTCTAGAGGACGATGCAATTTGAAACAGTGGGCGTTCAACTGCCTTCATGCGCCTTCACGGTGTTCATATTTACCGAAAATTCAGAACAGGTGAAAATACTTCCCAATTTAACAATCTTTATGCCAAAGGGTTTCGGTGAACGGATCCAGTACCAGTTCTATGAAATGCAAAGAATGAACTTCGGAACGTAAAGCTAGAATAAAATAAATTCCCCATTTCAGTCAGATTTGAAATGCCAAGCTTAAAAGTCTCTTAAATGCTACATAACTAAAAGTTTATGGTAATTGCGTAGCTTGTACAGTTTTTTTAGAGAAATAAAAAATACGAAAACATTACGATTGAAAACGGTATTTGACCCAAACAAGAACTTAACGAAAAACTTAAGATTTCTTTTCGCTATAATATAAACTTTGATGCTAAATATATCATGAAGCTGTGCAGGAATTTATTATGATATCTTCTTGCCGTTTAATGCATCATCAAAGTTTTAACCTTAGATGAATTCTACATGGCTTTGAAATTTAAAAACATACAAAAATCTCCCGGTGAAGTCTTACTTAAGCCATGCACTGGATGATCGTTTAGGGTTCCAATGCACACTGGTTAACGTGAAAGCCTCACAGATGAGAAGTAAGGGTTCGACTCCCTGTTGAGGCACTGAGTTTCACGTTATCACGAAGTGCCTCCCTCGGAAAAGAAAGCTTAAACTACACATTCCTCATATCCCTCACGCATCAGTAGTTGTGAGGCATTCAGAACCGTACGGTAAAACGTGTTGGAATCAATAAAGGTACTCTAAAATTTACTCTAAAATCCTTTTTTCATCTTGCAAAGGCTTACAATGCATTTTCAATTTTGTGTTTCATTTTTCTAGAGAAAACATTTTAGGAAGGCTCATTAAAAACTGTGATATCTTGAATAATTTCACTATGTACAGATTTCGGCGCCGACTGCGGGTGGTTCGCGAGCAAATGCAGCGCAAACCTTCTTCTCACATTTGGCAATAAGAACGGTCTGCACTTCGTAACCGGCAGGGGCTTTTTCATCTTTTGCACTCGTGAGTGTTCTTCGTGTGGTCTTCCTTCTCGCTGATACTCACACTCGTAATGTGTACTCATACAATGTAAAAATACGGTGGAAGAAACTTGCAGTGTATTATGGCATTCGTAATGAAAGTAAAAGCTATACGAAAATGTAACTTTCATGGATCAGAGAAAAATGTGCTGGTATTTTATGAGTACGCTGAGTTTGTGCCATGAGTCGTAACCTGCAGTCTGTAGAGATTTAGTTTAGCCATTCTGAGGACAAATGTACGATTACTGATGTATTAATTTAAGTAACTAATATTTTTCCTTTCTTCTTCATGGAAGTTCAACAAATATTTTATTAGCATTGTCGATTTATTTACAGATTATATTTGCATGTAAATGTGTTGATAAGAAACCGTACGTTTCACATATGTCACGTTTACCCTATTTAATCATCTTAGTTACTTTTTAAACTTACTTATTACATAAGTGGAAAACAAAGTGTAATTCCTACGTGCCTCTGTTGGGCAAATTAATCAATTGCCAGAGAGCCAATACAATTTTAAAATATTACTGCATTAGAGGATAAGTTTTCTACTTCGCTACATGTTCAGGAACATAATAAATCCTACTGAGACACTTTTTTTAAGGATGGTATGCTGGAGTTTTTTTGCTGGAAAAATTTAATATTTTTATTTCGTGTGTGATTGTCATCATCAGTATTATCTAACGTCTGAATTCATATGGCCGGTGCCATGTGACGTGCTCAGGACCGTATCTAACAGTTCTTATAGATATTTTTTTAAGCAAGCTCTCAGCAATGGGCGAACATTACATTCGGCAAATTTCACAAGAACATGGAAGTGTATAATGGATTCTTACACTGAAACTCAAGGACCGAGAGTTGATGGGAAAGGAAGTTTAAACCACACATTCCTCACATCCCCCACCGCACCAGTAGTTGTAAGGCATTTAAAACCCAACGGTAAAACGTGTTGGAATAATAAAGGTTCTTTTTTTTTTTTAACACATTGACCGCGAGACGAGCCACCGGTGGGTCGTTTTGCCCCTGGGAAAATAATATCATCGCAGCCAACATGTTAATTAATGCGTTGGTTTCTTGTTCCAGGGAATTCTTACTTCCTCGTGCCTCCGGGCACCTCGGATTTCAACTGTCAAGCCTGCTGAGCTCCAAACACTTCGTAATCCAGGTGCCGGCAAATCTCTCAAAATTCTGGACACTGTTCAAACCGAATCAGTGTCATTAGATATGCCATGAATATCCCACGAGTATCCAATATAAGTATTTTGTTTCCACACTCAACAACTTGACTTTACTGAAAAATACACGACTATTTATTTTCATCTTGTCTATTTCGCAGTTTGAAATTAGTTTAATCGCGTTCCTTAAGTGAACCACAGGTCTTTATGACGTGAATTAGTTGGTTGCATTTGTTAAGTACGCATTACTGGAAAAAAAATTACTCGTACTCGTTTTATTCACCACAACTTGTTGAGTACTGTTTTATGTAGCAGCGTTCGTTTTCGGAAATGCCTTTCGTAAATGAATGTGTCCTTAATGTACTCATTAGGCCTCACCTTCCTTCAGCATACCAGCGTGGCCATCATAGTCTACTTTCTGAGAAATAGGAGATACAATTTTGTTGATCAGCTAGCGCACTTGCGATGGGTAGCCCCCAACAACTTCATTCAACGACAGGTCACTTCTGGGTAACGCCCTGGGCAACATTGTGGAGAGTGAGCCCAGGTGCCGCAAGCCCCGGAGCGGATTACCTTACTGCGCGTAGCTTAAGCGAACTACATCGACTCATCCTGTAAATACGTCCATCATGCAAATAAACTTTACTTTGCCCCAGACTGTGTTTATTTTTCGATTTCCAAGCTGTTCCGAATGAATCGTGCGCATTTCATGCATACAAGGCCGTACATTTAGATGCGGTCGCGTCTTAACCGTCTTTATTCTGGTGAACTTCAATTGTGTGCATCACTTCATGCATAGAAATTCAAGAGTCATCTCGTACCGCAAAACATGGTTAGTATATATAGTTTTGCAGACTCTCCTGAAAATTCGATGGATCTCAGTTCTACGGAGTTTCAATAATTTTAAAACTGTTATACAACTGTCTGTTGTATTCCAGAACTGTTATCAAGTCCTTTCAAGATTTAGAAGGTATATTGGATGTTCCAAACATCGATTATGGTGTGATTGCTCGACCTGTGTAATTCATATTGCTCGGCCAAATGTAATAGCACAAATGGCATAGTAATGCTAACTTAATCCAATTGGAAGTACATTAGTTAAGCCGCTTTAGAGGTACGTGTAAATATAGTAGCCAATTTTCAGCTCCAACAAACGTGATCCGGGGAAAAATTCACTTGGAGAGTATTCCAAGGAGAGTATTTTTTCTGGTAATCATACGTTACTGTATACTGAACAAAATAGCTCTAAATTGGGCTCTTGAAAATTCCGATTGCTTTACAGGTTACTCCTTGCGAGGGTTGATGCCGGGGTTCCACTTGCATATTCAACTTCTCTTGTAAATATTGCGAAAGAATCTGTTCTGGAATTCTTCAAATCTTACAGCGGAAAAGCTTTTGAAGCCAATCTACGACCGGACTCGATATGGGTCGAAAGGAGAGGCTGCAGCGGGAGATTGTGGCCGTTAGGTCAGAACAAATTAAGAGAGGAGACTCGCCTTATAAAGCGAGATAAATAACTTTAGGAAGGAATTAAGAATGATGAAATTCCTTAAATGTTCATTGGTAAATGAATGAACGTGCTGGCTCCTAAGACGTCATCCCAATATCGGTCAGAGGATTCCGTTCTCTCAGAATAAGAGACCGGAGGAGCGATCCCCCGCCTCCGGTCTCCTATTCTGCGATCCCCCGGTCGCAAGAGACCTGTTAGAAGACGTAAAAAATGTAGCTATTCGCGATTTGAGCCAAATTAAGCCATCAACAACGTACGACAAAATTGTCTTCTAGCTAGGAGCGGAGAATCTAGCGATTCACACGCCTGTTCTATAATGTCTTTGACGCAATAATCGCATAAAAATTTATCGCTCTACAAAGATTTACGATTTTGAAATACAATTGAGAATATGTGAATATTAGTCAGAGTCTTCGTAGGTAATTTTCCCAGGTAATTTTAAGTTTGTAGTCGTACTTGTTCCTAATTAATAGAAGTTTCATCAAGACTTCCACATTATAATTAAAAGCCTGTGATCGTACAAATTGAAAAATCGATTGTTACATCCTCTGTATGTAACTGATTTTGGAATGAACGATTTTTTTCTTTTTTCTTTACGTATTTTAACTGACTAAAGATGCATCAGACATTCAAAATAAAGTACTATTACTTTCAAACGTGTGCCCAACATACGTGGGGGGTAAAAATATTAAGAGACGCACGCATTATTCAGTTTAAATTAGCTGTCATGTACAGACACATTTTTTGAAATAATAAACACCGATTCCGCATTCTTCTCTCTCGAGATAATCCTCACCGTGAAGGGTAGTTCTCGTGTTTTAAGGGTAATCTAGTCATGTTATCTGTTCGTTTGGTTATTATCGTTGTCACTCTCAGCTGAGCTCGTGAAATTGTGGCGTATTACTGCAAATTGGGAACAAGGATATAGGAGTGGGATAAAAGATGAAGTCAATTACACAGGTTATTTGAATATTACTTATTTTATACAAAACAAGCTACGTAATTGATACTCATAAGCAGTATATTGTTGGTAAAATATGAGACGACTGCTTTTCCTACTGACTCCGTTATTTGGACTCACCATTTTTTTGTTAGCTATGAAACTTACTTATGGTGTATTTATTTATAATTACTCACTGTATGTATTGAAGTTTTTATTTCAAAATATTTAATGCGATATTTAAATTGTGAACATTTTTTATTGATTTAATTGGTCATGTTGCTGTATACAAAGTTATGATATTTTAAGTAAACCAACACAGTAAAATTATTAAGTATATAAATTACAAACGAATTGTCTGTTGAGTATCTGATGGGAATAAACATATAATGATAAGCTAGTTTAATGCCTACTACGGTTATTATATTGATAACATAATTTGAATTATGTAGTAGTGGCAGCATAAATTGGGATATTGTCATCTCTCTACCCACTAGTATCATGATAACCTATAGTAAGAAAATGTAGAGTACTTCAATGAAAGTTATGTTTTGTTATTCTTGTTCTAAAATTGTTGAATAAAGTTTGTGCTTTAGTATACATAAAAGCAATATATTCTTGTATGGAAAAGTATGTATACATCAACATTTATTTTGAAAGCTCTGTAGGTACTATTGCAATTTTAATTGAGTATTGATAATTTATCAAACATATACTTTAGATAACGTTTCATTTACATCTGCAGTGCACTGAGACTGAGAGTGATTAGGTTTTTATCTATTAAAATATCTTTTTTTCCTTTTTTAATAATTTCTTATTATTTAAATTGCTTTCACTTTTTGTACTTGTGATTTTGATATTTCATATTCCTTTTAACTAGTCTATAATAAGGATTATGATGGTATTTTCAACTTCATTATTATTCTGTTTTAGTCATATTATTTCAGTCATACATTTCTTATGTGTATTACCTCCTAAAAGCTTCTATATTAGTAATAGTAAATTTGATGAGCTATAGTATTCATTATATGTAATTTACTTTTTTTCCAGTGTATGGGTAATCCTTTGGGAGGAAGTATAACATTTTAATAGTAATATCACCTAGGAGTCAGTTGAAAAGTTACAAGATCACCATGCCTTCTTCAGACATCAGCCTTCTGCTTGGTATGTATGAAAGGAGTTTCAAGTCGCTTCTGATGATTATATGCTTAAGTTGTATTGTTGAAATAGATTGTAATAAACAATCATGCATGCTAAAATCTAGTTGAGAGTAATAGTCTGTTTTGAGGTATGAGGGTAGGGGTATGAAGTATTAGATGAATTTATTTTCTGAATTTTTGTATTAAGGCCAAGTGTGAATTTTCTGGGTGAGATAAACTCATTATCTGCTTTAACTAATGGATGTGAATAGTGCTGATTAAAGAAGAAATGAAACTTGCTGGAATAACATCAACAGTAAATTGAAAGAAATGGTATTTGCTACTATGTGTAAGTAATGTGGTACTATAGAGGCTTGCTAATTCAAAGTGTGCATAGGTGAACCATCTAATGTAGTACAACACATAGTGAGCTGCAACATTTGGTAGGTATCTTTAATTAATGTATCCAAGTCAATCTGAGCTAAAGTTTCAAATATTAAATATGAAGTGTGCTGAAGTGAAAAATTTAATTCATAATTTATCAATTGCAACTTCATTGTTATTGAAATTTTGTGGTAAGCTCCTGAATAACTGACAGTATTGTGATAAGGTCCCTTGTGCAGAAAGTTTGATTTTACTTTCTGACTACCTATATACAATAAAATTAATGCTGTATGTTACATTCCACTCTATGTAGATCACCTTAAACAAAAAAACTTGCATTAGGAGCTCCATTAATTAGTTTCAGATTGAATATAGCTGCTTTAATCTAATGTACTAAGTTTTTCAGACTCTTATACTTCAGTTTTAGTTTCATGTATACTGTATTTCTTTTCTAGCAGTGAGTTTGCTTCAGGCTTTATAGCTCAGATATGTTTTGCTCTATCAGGTTCAGAAGTGATGGTGGTGTGCATTTGTAACTAGTTCAATTTCTGCTTAAATTATCTTTGTTTTTTTGGCAGTTTTATGAATGACATTGATGTTCAGTCACAATTAAATTTGTACATTCTCTTTCTTGGTATAATACAAAGTTATGAAATAAATAATGATATCTAATGTTCATGCATTTTAGCTGAATTGTTGATTGTAACCTATGTAATTAGAATTTAAGTATCTTATGTAATGTGGATTCTATAACCATAACTCTCATGGTTACTATGATTGTACCCTTGCAGAGAAGGGCACCAACTCACTACTGTTGGAGGTGGACATGCAGTACACAATGCAGATTGTTGATGCCATTCGTCAAAATGATGTCAGGTGTGGCTCTGCAGCCGAGTACGTATGTTGGCCTCATTTGTACTTCAACTTGCACTTTCTGACTGTGCATGACATCACTTATGGGATTGCCAATTTATCAGTCATGTGTATGCAATGCTTTAGGGTGGGGATATTGGGAGGTTGTTTTATGTGTGCTTCTACTTCTTTATGGGACTTTACTAGCTATATATCATGAATATTATTTCTGCATTTATTGTGAGTTGTAGAGTACATTAGGCAGGTTAAATTGCATCAAGATTTTATTAATCTAGGTAACTGGTTTATTCTTTAAATTCCTGAAATAATGAAGTTTAAATTTTTGTTCATAGGTAAGTATCTATTGCTTTAATTTTAACATCTCTTGATGGATTACCTGTCTTTATTATAGTGTGCACAACACAAAATTTACATAAATTAGTGACTGTTTGTTGTACTTATAAATTATGGTTCATTCCTGAGCATGAGAGTGAAGAGAATTTCTTTCACATTCAAATATTGCATTGTATCACACGTTTTAGTTCTAGTGGACAGCTGGAGTGAAAAGCTAGAGCCCAAATATATTTGTTATGATTTTGGTTTCCAGTGCCAAGGTAGCTGTGCAGTGCATCTACAACCGACTCAAGGATAAAAACCCAAATGTCGTCTTGATGACGCTGCAGGTTAGTATTCTCTGATTTCTTCATATGGGTTAAAATTTAAATATTTGCATTAAAATGAGTTATCATGCTCTTCAGTTAAACATTTACTTGTTTTTACTTTAATGTTGTGTTATTAACACATTTCCTGGAACTAAGCTGTTTTTTTATAGGTAAAATAACCTAGCTCTGAGTCACATCCCAGGTAATGTGTTAATTTATATTTTAATGGAACAAAAATCAACATTAGTTTTTTGTGCAATATTCTGTGGTAAAATACTTATGCCGCATTTATACTTGGTTATATATTTCACCCATAATGTATATTTCATGTTACTGATGTGTAACATTTATAGAAGAATGCTATTTCAACATTAACTTGTCTCATCTATTGTTTGACTTAGATGTAAATACCAGTATCAATGCTGCCAGGTACTAGTCATATAAACCTAAGGAAGAAAAATTTGACATGAGTATGCATTATTCATGCAGCATGGCATCTAAAGAGAGAGAGAGAGCTAGAAACTCGACCCTTTGAATAAATTTCTTTGTAATTTACTATTGCTCTGATTTAGGGAGAAAATGAAAGCATTGTTCATATTCCAATTGATGCTTAGACTTAGTTGTAAGCCAATGCTTGTGTTACCCACAGACAGCATATATGGTGCAAGGGCTATTTGAGGACATGTCATTTTCACTTCATCAGACACTCAAGTCATTTAAAATATTCATTTTTTATTTCAGGTAAATCCATTTAAATTAAGATGTTAACCCTAGAAATGGAAAGACATGCAGTCATAGTTACTTTAATTGCAGTAATGATTTTAGGAGCTGTGAGCAGTAAAGGTCATGTCATGTCACCTTCAATTTTTCCACAGGTTCTTATGGTTAATGATGCTGGATACATTGAAATTCTATAAATAATAATCCCTGGATAGATAAAGTATCCAATGGAAGACCTTATATCTTTCAGCAAGACTAAGCACCTTATCATAAAGCCATTATAACCCAAGATTGGGTAGCATAAAATTTTTATGACCATGTGATCCTAATTTGTGCCCCCTAACTTGCCAGATTTATATCCTATGGACTCTTATGTGTGGAGTATTGTTGAAAGGGAGACTAATCTACAAGTTCATTGTACCATAGCATCACTAAAGGCTGCCATTGTCTAGGTGATGTCCAAAATGAATAAGGATTACTTAGTTTCAGCTTGTCAACAGATTTGGGCCTGCATAGAAGTAGTCATTGAAGCCAAAGGTGGCTTTATAGAATAATTTGGTAAAGAAATATCAAAGATATTTGAACAAAGTTGAGTTGAAAATATAAACACTTTTTACTAAAGTATTGTTCATTTAACATACTAAAAATATTGTCAAATAGCCTTTGCACCCTGTGTTTTATAAAAGTTTGCTTCACACAAGTTTTCTGTGATTGGAATTTCAGAAACTGTGGCTCAATTTCTATAATTATTCAAACCCATTTTAAAAAATCTTGGTGTACCTGAACATTGTTACTAGAATTTCGGAAACAAAACTTCCTGGACAAAAAATTAGTCACCAGCTAACATACTACTAACATACTGGGATTTCTAACATACTACTATGAGGCTTTCCAAAATGAACAACCCCCCAACCACTCGTGTCCAGTACATCATTAATTCTCTCTTTTTATCAGGTCCTTGAAGCTGTAGTTAAAAACTGTGGGGAAGCAATCCACGTGGAGGTGTGCAGCCGCAGCAACTGCGAGGCCATGGAAGAGCTCATCCGCTCAAACACGAATGATGAAGTGCGGACTGCAGCGTGTTACTTGCTGGGCAGCTGGTGCAGTGCCTTCAAGGGGCAGCCCAAGCTGCAAGCCGTGCAAGTTTGTGCTTTTGTCCATTCAGTTGTTGACATTTTGATACAATTGTAGCAATTCAGTGTAATAATGTGTGTACTTTTATTCTTTGGTTGCTCACAGTACCAAGGTGGTATTTCAATTGCCTGAAACGAATTTAGTAGTCTGTTTGTCACCTCCATGAAGTTGGCCAGTTTGTAGAATTGAGAGTTGCAGTATGGTACGCTGAAACACACGATTTGTACTAGTGAAGGTATTGTTGATCTTTTCCAGAATAAGAGTAAGAATTTAGGAAATGACTCAGTGCCGCACTTCTTCTGCTGCGTAGGACATGTACATGATACTGCATTTCTTGTGCACACAGATGTGTTTGCAATAGATGAATTGTGTTGGTGCCTGTATGCACATGTCTTATTTCTCTCTATTCGCACATTGATAGCTAAATGAGGGAATAAGCTTGTGTTGAGATCCTTGAAGCTTTTGGCCACACCTCGTGTTGCAATGTCCGTCAAGCTCCCTGCAATGATGCCTGGAAGGGGATCCAGCCAATACAGCAATGCTGCTTGCCAGTCAGTAACAGTGGAACTTTTCTGTTACGTTGCTGATAAACAACAGGCAGTATGAAATGCTAAATTCTCATGGAAACGGACATCTGATAAACAATATTTAATAGCTAATTTCTATATATTTTCTTAACGTTCTGTGCACTACATTATGGGCTGTTCGTAGTGAATGCCTCATTTTATTTTTGACTTGCTTCTGAATAAATGTGCCATCAAATTGAGTGTAATCGCTTATGCCTGTACCTTAAAATTTCCATGGAAGTTTACAAGAAGAGAGGAGAAATATTGGCTGGAGTCACATGCGAATAGCTAGGCGAGGTCTTCCGTACAATTATCTTTTGTGTGGAGTTGTTGGATTCTATTGCATCTGATTTCCTGGAGTGAGCCCGAGAATTTTTCAAGTATTAGAGGATTAATATATTGAGTATTTGAACTGGCAGTTCTTGGTTTTTGTAAAGCGCATATTTTTTACTTTAAAATGCTGCTATTTTACCTTTTTTAGATACAGGGAAAAGTTGAGCTTTGATCCAGTTGAAGTGTTTGCATAATTTTTTATGCATCCATGTGTTGTGGTATTTTATTATCGTAATCGTTGTAGTACTGGTAAATAATTCTCGACTGTAACGGATAGACAGATAGAGAAAAAGGCATTATCTCGATGAAATATGAATTTCACGTCGATGTATCACTTTCAAAAGAACAAACACCGCTCACCATCAGTGACTTGAATAGAGGAAACAGAACCATGCCCACATTGTGTGCGTATTTCAAACCTCGTCACCCGCTGCAGGATCTGGCGAACATCCTGCGTGCCAAGGGCATGAACATCCCCACCAGCAGCGAGGCTGCGGCCCTCTACTTGGCAGACGCCGCCCCAGACTGGGTCGAGGCTGACTGCTGCTACCGCTGCCGCAGCACCTTCACCCTCATCAAGCGACGGGTAAACTCGTGCTCTAGGAGGGCTCAGCTTTGTGCTCGTGGAGGTTGAATGAACTCTTCCCTAGGAGGAGTGTGCTTTGTTGCATCTTGGGAGACTTAAGCATACCTCCATGGGTATCTTGGATTCAGAAGTTTTTTCACAGAAGTGCTAATTACTCGCTTGTTTGGGTGGCGCGTTCCTTGACTTTGTGACGTTTCGTTGAATTATTCCTAGCTACCTTGCCACACTCGTTGCTGTTGATGTGTAGGTAGCGCTTAATACCATGTCTCGACAAAGAAGCTCGGCCGTATTTTTATTTTTCAGGATTTGATTACCCGAACGTAGGTGGTAGAATTTTTTGTAACCTACTTGGTTACTTCCGGCAGGCAGGATGCTTTGCGTTGACTTCGTAAAATGTTTAAAGTTGTACACCTAAAATAACATAGTGAGAGTCTATGATTCTGTTATAGGAAAACTGTAGTCAAAAAAACACCCCATTAAAATGTAAACTTCCTGGTTTGAAGTCTCACCCCACACCTATCTAAACAGTTGCTGAGTTCTGGCATGTGTATCTTGTACGAGACTAAACAAAGTAAAAGAGAGTAATGTTTGTGCAGCACCATTGCCGTGCGTGTGGCCAGATCTTCTGTCACGACTGCAGCAACCGCATGTCCATCATCCCTAAGTTTGGCATCGAGAAGGAGGTGCGCGTGTGCATCAGCTGCTACCACGACATCAACACGTCAGTCCCGTACCATCGCAGCGCTAGCTCAGGCTACAGTGTTTTGAGTTCATTCCTTCTCTGGCATTGATCATTACTTCTGATCTTGACATGGACCCATTACTTCTGATCTTGACATGGACCCATCATTTCTGATCTTGACATGGACCCATTACTTCTGATCTTGACATAAACCCATCATTTCTGATCTTGACATGGACCCATCATTTCTGATTTTGACGTGGACCCATTACTTCTGATCTTGACATGGACCCATCATTTCTGATTTTGACATGGACCCATCATTTCTGATTTTGACGTGGACCCATCATTTCTGATTTTGACGTGGACCCATCATTTCTGATCTTGACGTGGACCCATCATTTCTGATCTTGACGTGGACCCATTCTGATCATGAAAAATGTAATAATGGCTACATTGACATCATCGTGTTATATTAGACCACGACACATACCATTGACACGTACAATTTCTATAAGGTATATTTACTACCTTTTCTAGCTAATATGCTCTAAGTGAACGTATTTAAATAACTTTTTTCGTTGTATCAACATACATTACCGCCATAAGATCAACATCATTGATTCCTTTATTGATATCGACATCGAGATTTGTTCATACGAGGATTGTGAAACGTCTTTCTACTTTGCCATCGACTCGGTAGTTCAGTAACAATGTGTTAGTTCAAAACTGGTTGGATGCTACCACACGACTATCTTGTTTAAATTGGGTTTGAATGTGATGTGTGAAAGTTGTTAACGATGTAAGGTCAAGTAGATAATGTGCAATGTGACGCCGTGCGCAATGTGACGCCATTATGCGTAACCATAAACTTATCTAGTGTGTAAGAGCAAGTAGAAAGCAACGCAGTGGAGCCAAGTCATTCACTAGGGCTGTGGACTGCATGATCTGTGCTTGTAATATTTTGGACTGTACGTATGCTCTGTTGAACTGATGGCGAAATGTACTATAACTTATAGGTAATTTGAGTCTTGATCTTAGCAGTAATGGCGGCATCGTTTAGTACATTGCTTACCAACTTTTTTGTATACTGTCCTAGGAAAGCGTTACTGTATCCTCGCAACCCCTTACCCATCGAAAAAGGAGGCCCATTGATGCCAAGTTCGACCAATAAAAGGAAATGCTTCATTTTAGTATCCGAGTGTTTAGCATACTTCCCACGTCCCATACTTCCAATGCTATCTCGCATCTCGAGGGGGAGGGCAACTCACCTAGTTGGTAAAGCCTGGTTTATTATATTAAAAAGACATGCTTCATAACTTGCCAATTGTGAAGTCTGTTTCAGCTTTGGGCTCCTGTTGAAGCATTCAAGACTTTTTTATTGCGGCGAGTGTAGTGTCTTCTAGGTGCTAATTCTTCAAATAAAATGACTAATTTATCCATACGTGAACGTCACCTGCATAAAAAATTTATCATGGAAGCTGGAGATGGACAAGGGGCTACAATGTGAACCTCAGACTGAAAATTAAGCTGAAGCTAGAAATGAATCTCGAGCAAACTCAGGCACCACCGCTGTTGTCGCGGCAAAGAGACCAAAGAACGTAAACATTGAAGATCACGAAGTGGGTTTAAAACTGACTTAATACTGAGTTTTGCTATTGAAATCACTTGAGGTAGTAAAAACAGGAAAAAGGATAATAATCGAAGCTGGCAATGCATTGCATCAGAGTTACGCCGAACAGCTGTTCCAGGTCAAGGAGCGATTGAAGTATTTCCATTTTTTCTCAAAAATATTCCACTTTGACCTACTACTCCATCACCGACGAGCAATTTTTTCTGTTGGTGCAGAGCAGGTTTTGCACAGAATTGTTGAAACAGTAGTACTTTTTTGACCATCGACTGATCAACCCGTCATTAACTCGCTGTTTCTTCTTTCCTTGGTTACCTTCCATTTATATACGTTTTAAAATCCATACTGATTTCCTGTGACGACAGTGTGATAAATGATGAACCTGAAAAACTTTCCCTCGTTTTAATGTGTTGATGAGTAATTAAAACACTTCATTCACTACATAATATTATATTGGGATTTGTAGCTTTGTTTGTCTCTTTTTTATATGTATCACATGTTCGTTGAATTAGTGATGAATAGCGTCGTTCGATTAACTTTTTTCAAAATTGCATTAGCTCATGTACAAAATCTATAAAATATGTATTCCCTTGTGCAGTCCGCAGAACTCGAAGTCTAAGAGCAAGGAGGACTCCTCTACCGCCAGCCCCGCCAAGGTGCGTCAGGTGCCCGGACCCGCGCCCTGGCTCAGCTTGTCTGTCTGTGTCCACTCAGAGACGTGCGCTCTCTCCCCCTCCCGTAGCAGGGATACGCCACCCTCAGTGTTGAGATTCACGTCGTTTGTTTCGAATGCATCAGATTTTTGGCATAGCAAATGAATTACGGTCTCTCAATATACATCTCGAGTCCCGTCAGTGTTTTGAGAACGTTCTGCTTCATCATTCAATGCCCGGCTTTGACTTTCCTTGGTGTCGTTTCACATCCGCGAGGGATCTAATCTTAATTTCCTCTCATTGCTTAACTTTGCATTTAGATGCTTATCGTCACTGTTTTTCTCGTGAATGAGTAGCGTGTGTGTTAGCAACAACAGAAGGGGCTGATTTACCTCATGTGGCCTCATACTGGCCTACAAGCTGGTATTTTTTATTACCAATAACTCCTCCTAGATGAGTCATGGTAACAAAAATCAAGGGAGAAAATCTCGAAGAATATCATCACTGTTGTAAACTTACAATTTTCTTTTCACAAATGAACTGAAAATAAAAAAATACACGTAGAACAGGAATGAAACGAAAACAAAGAAACTAGAAATTGTCCTTCAGATTGAGGGTGAATTGTAACTCTGATCCACTTTACATTTGAAGCTGTTGTATTTAGGCAGTTAACCACTTGCGTTGGTGTGCTCAGAAAGCTACTCCATCGTCTACCACCTCTGGCGGTGGGAGCGCCCCGGCCACAGCAGGAGGCAAGTCTGAGGCTGAGCTGCAGGAGGAGGAGGAGCTGCAGCTCGCGTTGGCTCTCTCGCGCTCCGAGGCTGAGAACAAAGTGAAGGAGGTCAGTTGCTGGCTCTTGTGGTGACGTGTGGGTGTGGCTCCTGGGGTCACCGTGTAGGTGTGGCCCCTGGGGTCACCGTGTGGGTGTGGCCCCTGGGGTCACCGTGTGGGTGTGGCCACTGGGGTCACCGTGTGGGTGTGGCCCCTGGGGTCACTCAAGAGCAGAAGCTATTGGGAACAAACGTTGCTGTTAACTTGTGAGTTATTTCATATTCAGGAAGAACTTTTTACCTGTTTGCAAACGCATTTTAAGGAAAATTTGCTGTAAGAAAATTCCTAAATAGATATTTTCATTGGTCTTATGTATATTTGCATGTATTACCCGGTTCTTTTAGTGTCCTGTTATCCTTCTTGTTTAAATTTTCATCTTCACTGATAGTGTTACCAAATGTTTGGATGACATGTAATTTTAGGCGTCAAGTGAACAACGTTCAAAGTGAGTCCAAAGGAAGTGATAAATCTGCGGCATGTTCATTATTAACTAAAATCGCGAAATGCCGCCGCCGTGACACCGAACCCCAGTGCTGGACAAGAGGTGTTGAGGGGCGACGTAATGCCCCGAAGTGGAGAGGGGAAGGTCAAACCGCTCTGTTGTGATGTGATCTCGGCTGCAGGTGTAGCGGTGCATTCATAAAAGCACATTTGGTGTCCCATTTGTGTAAGGTAACTCTTTAATGGCGCTTGTAGGATATTGGAATAGCTGCAAGGTCACACGTAAACGTGCTTAGCGCATCTCGGTAGACGTTTTATTCTACTTGTGTCCATGGTGTGGAAATTAACTCTGCTCGAGTGTAGTTTAAACTGCACATAATAGAAAATCAATGAAAGAAATAGAGGAAATTGAATTATGTCTATGCAAATGCTATTTCATGTTAGTCTTCGGAGATTTCAATTATAATTTCAGTCTAGTGAACTCATAACATTATGAAACCTTGTTCTGTGTATTAGACCATCCGAGTCTTTGAGTTCCTTTGGAAAAAGTGGCAACTTGGAATACATTTTCTTATCTAACCCTTCTTATTATTTTGTCGATAAGGCTACCTTCACCTTTGTACGAAAAACTATCTGAATACTTATTTCTCTTTGAGAATGCATGTTCTATGTACATGTCTATAATGAGAATGTACATGTCTACTATGTACATGTTCTATGTACATGTCTACTTTGAGAATGCATGTCTATAAGGGTGTATTTAGCTTGGCACAGAAACTAGTAGCATGCTTATGGAAGTGGATTTTGAAACTCGTATAGACGGTAAGGGGCTAAATATAATTCGATTGTTTATTCTCACTTCGGGCTAACCGTATTCTAATTTTTTTCAAGTTTCTTATTATTATTTTAAAAAGCAATATATGTTGAAGACGTACATATACCGTTCTAACAATGAACGATTGAGAAACGTAGTTGAAATTTTTTATTCTCGACTAGAATAGGCTTTTTTCCAAATAACGTCCATTACATGTTGTCATGCTTTTTTGCGGAGTACAAAGTTTTTACAAGCGAGTGTGTGCTTTTTACGCTGGGGAGCATTTCTTACACCTTCATTTATGCAATTAAATATTCAGTAGAATCAATCCTGCATGTTCTACTGACGCTTTTTGTTCTCGTTATGACCAGAAGCTGCGGCACACTTCCACGATGCTGGGAGGGGGTGGGNGTGAGTCACCAGAGTCACAGTCAAACTGTGTGGGCCCAGCGTCTATAATTGGCTATAATTTTGACAACTCTAACGCAGATATCGTCGCCGAATAGCTAATGGTCGACAGGGGGGCGAAAAAGTTGAACAGAGTGTGTCGAGTGATCGAGTGATGCTACTACCTCAGCCGTTGTTGCATCAGTCACAGTTGGGCCGCTCCCCTCAGAAGGCATAGGCTAGGCAGGAGGGTTAGGGTACTTAGATTTGTCTATCCTATGCTATGGAGACTGGCGACCCCAGGGGAGTACTGTTAGGTTATCTCAGCTATAGATAGGCCTTTGAAATTTCTATTTTTCGTGCCCACTCTGCTTCTTTCAATCTTCGCACCTTCTTTGCTTTCTCTTCTCTGTCTTTTCTTCCTCTTCCTTCTTAAATTGTTGTTTCTGTACGCAAGGAATCCTGTGTGGGGAAACACTTGAGGTGTTTCCTAATTTCTAGTCTAATCGAATCGAAGCAGCGGAGTGCAGTAAGGTCTGACTGAGAAAAACGAGAATTTTTCGGCTCCTTCCCCAAGCGATAGCGCTGTCCTCTCATGTAAGGGTGTGCATCATTAAAGTAATCATTGCATTGGACTTGAACATATTGGTACTATAGGCCATCTGAATGCCTTTAGTGCACGTTAGTGCGACTTCGGTTTTAAACTGTTTTAACTTAACATTTCCCGCATGTTTTGGAATCTTCCTATTTTGTTTAAGGTGAACTAAAATTGTTTTTTGTAAAATCGCTCATGTTTCTCTTAACAAACAAATCTTTTGTGTTTTTTAATGGCGAAACTATAAGTATTTCTGTGTCAGGAAAATGCATGACTGTGCTCAGGGATTAGAATAGGTAATTTGTTGTACACGGGATGAACCCTTTCCTATATCGGTAGTACTGATACCCTAAAGAAAACTTTAAGGTTGACTCATTAATTCAAAATTCACTTGATCTCCTTGCCAGTTGCAGTTTTGTTACAATCATTTGTTCATGAGGATGCCTTACTCATGGGCCGCCATGTACAAGTTGAAGCTGAAATTTACTGTGTTGCAGATATTTGAACCGCTCACATTGGGAGCAGCGTAAACAGCAACAAACCAATGCCAGTAACAACGGCAACAACAAGTCACCAAGCAACAAGAACAGCAGCAACAACACCAGCGCTGCTAAGAGTCGCTATCCCGCTGCCGACGACACCACAGCTGCTGACGAGAGTACAGATGCCGTCATCAAGGAGTTCCCCTCCCCTACATCTACTGTGGCCAAGGCTGAAGAGGTTACTGATGTTCTTGGCTATTAGCTGAGCTCGTGTGGTTGTCATCACCACATTGCTGAATTTCCTGGCTATTAGCTTAGCTCGTGTGGTTGTCATCACCACATTGGTCTCCCAGAACATGAATTGTGTTGAAGCGTGCATGGCTTGTGCTGTTGTGCCGTATAGAACCTGTCAAGTCTCAAGTCTTCCTGTATGATAGACTGACCTTAGTGGCTGTAATCTTGTGCATACTCTGAGAAAAATTGTGGTCAATTGGGTAAAGCCCCTGGAGTACGGAATTTCTCATTAGATAACGCATGATGATCACACCCAAGCATCATTTGACTGCAAATATTGGAGTTGTGCCTTATTACTCCCTGGATATCGGCATTGGAACTTTTCACTTAGGTAGCTGGTGGCGCTTTATTTTAATATTGAGCTCTAATTGTCGTCTGGTCTCACGAAAGCTCCTTCAATATCGTAGGATGCCTTCTCCATTGATACAAGTCGCGTTTTCTTTTTTTCGATTGCACTGTAATTTCTAAAAATTTCCTTCCCTTATAACATTTGGTCGCCCCACTGTGCAGTTGGTACCTGAAGTGAAGCAACGGTATTTGTTGAAATATGCGTCATTTGTGTGTGCATACGTACATTCAACGAAATGTGTACATGCATTACCTATTTAAGAAGTGCCAAAGTGGGAAACTGTCCATCTCCTGCTCTACTGCTGTTTCTCTTGTGGTATCGTGTTTCAGTAATTTCGTACCGTATTTCAATAGTTTCATTGGGAGGAAGATTCATCTCTGGACCGAGCTGTGACTCACACAGGGTCCTGGGTGAGCTGTCAACATCCAGGTGTCAAGTTCGAGCCCTTGTGATGGGCGGGTGTTTCGTTGATTCGTTCCAGGTCGTAAGTGTGCCTGGGTTCAACCTCTTGAGGAATGGATGAAACTTACTGGAACTCATTTTTGTTCATTAATTTCATGAATGGGTAACTTCTTTCAGACTGGTAATTCTATCTTGAGTAGAAAAATGCGAACTTTTTTGCTGAGTAATAAATCGCAACCGAGAACAAAAACATGGTACTACCGTGCGGTGCATTTACTTTTATTTTTCCTATTTTTTAATGTGGTATGTTTAGGTAGCACTATGCCTGAAGGGGTTCAGGTGATAGAACTATTAGCGTGTTCTTTTTGTGAAAAGCGTTCTTTGCTGATGATTCTTTATCTTTTCTTCTTTTTCCTTCTGAACTTGCTGTTGCTGTGGTGAGGTAAATCAAGGAATCCTTTGTGCCTGCTTGTGCATAGATTTCATGTTTTCTAAGTCCATACTGAATGGAACCTTTCATTCGCTTTCTTCGGATTACATTTCGTGTGGATAGGGAGCTTTGAACTAACTCATAGTTTAATCTCATAATTTTACATACATATTTGTAATATTTGTTAAATTGACTATTCACAGGAAACTAGCATCAATGAATACGAGGTGAACATCGTACACTCGTTTGAAGAAAAAATCCATACGCTCCCCTTTTGGTTACATTGTTTTTACCTTGTGACAGGCCCTTCAGACGAGCAACGAGGACGAGCTCAACGAATTCGTGACCACATTCCGCACTCAGCTCGAGATGTTTGTGAACCGCATGAAGAGCGACCAGTCGCGCGGGCGCCCCATTGCGCACGACACTTCGGTGCAGTCACTCTTCATGAACCTCACCACCATGCACGAGCAGCTGCAGCAGCACCTTCAGCAGCAGGAGGCCAAGCGAGGTGTGTGGGGAGCCCCGTATTTACAACCGGTGTCTATTTTCTAGTTGGCTAGTCTGAAATATGCGGTGCGGCGTTATGATCACACGCATTTGTTGGGTGTCGTGAAGTGAAGAATGAATAAAAGTAGTTAAACCAAATTAGGGGAAGACATTTTCTCAAAAATTGATTAAGTATATGAGAGCTGTACAAAAAGTATCCAGCCTTATTTTTTCAAGCTAACGTAGGGTGATGTAGGTATGGCAACTAGGCGTACTCGCAGAAGAGACCTTCCTGTGCGTATGTGAATATTTTATCCCCGCAGTACCACTGGTCACGTCAGTAGCTGCCAGAAACTGGCTGTTTGTAACATGTGCACAGACACATTTCCCGAAAATGACCGAACGCGTGCAACTGCGGTACTGCATCCAGTTCTGCTAGAAACTTGGCGATACCCAAGCAGAAACCATTCGCAAGAACCTGCAGGTTTTCGATGATGATGCAAGGGGGGCTGCTCAAATCAAAGTGTCGTACAAACGGTTCAAAGATAGCAGCGTGTCCACGGAAAGTGACGCACGTTCCGGAAGACCGTCAGCGAGTCGGAATGATATTGAGCAAGTGCGGACACTGATCATAGGGGACAGACGATTGATAGTTCAAGAGATGGCTGCTGAGGTAGGGGTTAGCATTGGCTCTCCAAACAGGATTTGAGCATGTTAAGAGTGGCAGCAAATTTTGTGCTCAATCTGCTATCACTAGACCAGCAGTAACTCTGTCTTGCGGTCCCACTGGACATGCTAGAATGCGCCAATAGCGATCCTCAGTTCCTAAAGACTGTAATCACTGGTGACGAGACCTGGGTGTGTGGGTATGACCCAGAGACCAGGGCACAGTCTTCACAATGGAAGCACGCACATTCCCCAAGGCTAAAAATAGTACGACAGGTTTGGAGAAAAATGAAGGTAATATTACTTGTTTTTCTTTTTGTCTACTGAGGCATTGTGCATAATGAGTACTCGCCAGAAGAGCAGACCATCAACAAGGAGCACCACCGAGGAGTTCTCCGTCATCTTCGGGATGCAGTTTGGCCCACTGGGGGCCGGTGCAACTGCACCTGCATCACCACGATGTACCGGCTCATTCATCCCGCCTGGCCCACACTTTTCTGACCATGCACGCCGTTCTGCAGGTTCACAGGCTTCTTACTCGCCTGTCATGGCCCCGTGTGATTTCTGGTTGTTCTCAAAGATGAAGACAACGCTAAAAGAGTCCCGTTTTGAAATGCACCGGAAAATAATATAGACAACTCGATGCAAAAGCTGCGCACCATCTTAATACAAGCTATCCCCAACTGCTTCCAGCGATAGAAGAACCGCTGGACTAAGTGTGCGCAATCGCGAGGGACCTAATTTGAAGAGGATTAAGTGTCCCATCTTCCCAGGTACAGAATTTTTTCCCTGTTCAAGGCTGGGTACTTTTTGTACAGCCCTGATAAAACTTGGGAGTCATTCTACATTCACCATCAGTTTACCTGTCAAGAATAAAATTTCAGTTTCATTCCAAACCAACAGATTTGTCCGGTCGTTTTGCCGTGCACTGTAAGAGCAATTGTGTACACGTATACTATGTTTGCGTGTGTTCTCGTTGATCTGAAAATTGAAATTCACGACCTTATTCTTCAGGATTTCTAGTTCAAATTCTCTGCACAGTATCACTGCAGATCTATTTTAATAGGTTGTCTGAGTTTGAGCAGGTGCATCATTCGCCTACAGTGTCTGGAACGACTGGAGTGTTGATAATGTCCACTCATTTATTCTTCAAATGTACGAAGGCTAGACAAAAATTTCCAGACAACTCCTACAATTCCAAAGCGTGCAATGTTTCGACCGTGCAACTTTACAAAGACCAAATTTACCTGTGGAAACATTGTCTACAAAAGTTTATGGATAACAACTAATTATTTGTGGATAAATTATCGTCATTCTTAAAACTGAACTTCTTTTGACAGTTTTTATCGAGAACTTTTTGATTGCGCCNCCAATGCTGGGGACGTTCTGTTGCCAGTGTGGTACGTAAGGAAAGGTAGTGCACAGTTAATGAGACCAATGCTGAGGACGTTCTGTTGCCAGTATGGTACGAGCAGCTGCAGGACAAGCTCAACCAGACGCGAGACGCCCGGGCGGCTCTGGAGGCGCTCAGGGAGGACCACAGGGAGCGCAAGAAGAGGGAGCAGGAAGAGCAGCAACGGATCAGGTTTGAGCTGGGGTACAGCGTGTAAATTTTCACGAGTAGCGCGGTGCTTGGAAGTGAGAACAGTAATATTTTCCTTTCATAAGGACTTCATTGAAAAGTTGGTTCCTATCAACCTTGGTTACCGATAGCAAGCTCTCCACGTATTGGTGCAGCGTTAGTTGTGTTGCTTTCTAAAATATGTAGCCTGATTGTTTATAGAGATCGTTTGATTTTGGGTACTGAAGCCAGTACAATAGCTTCAAGATTTTCTGATTAAGTCTAATTTTAGAAAGTTTTCCGTGGCATTTCCAGAAGTAATTTTCATTGAGTTGATTGGAGGAAGAAATCATAAAATCATTTAATTTGAGCGGTTTAAGCTTAAGCCTAATTTTTAACAAAATATGTGAGCAAAGAATCTAGATTTTGTTGATAATGAGCATCCAGCGTGAAACGTTCAAATGTAATAATTTTAAGATTTTTCTCAGTCACCTTTATTACCAATTTACTTCACGAAAAAGGTATTCCTAGCAATTTTATTAGCAGAAAATTATAAGGTTTGATAGGTCTTAAGGTTTTGCTTTGGTTCTTTTCATGTTTGTAGAATTAGCATCATCGACGTAAGAAATCCGTTACATTTCAGTAGAATTAGCACTCTGGTAAAATTAAGTCTACTTCTTTGGAGAAAATATACTTTTAGACCCAAGTTCCAAGCCCCTGCATGAAATATTCGGAAGTCTCACTTGCGATAACATGATCACGAAAAAACGTAGCATCATTTGAGTGTTTGATTACAGGCAACTTCAGATGATGCAGAAGCTGGAGGTGATGCGCAAGAAGAAGCAGGAGTACCTTGAGTACCAGCGCCAGTTGGCCGTGCACCGCATGGCGCAGACGGAGAGGCAGCTCATGCATCAGCCTCCTATGGCTGGGGCTCAGCCTCCCATGCCAGCCATGGCTGGGCAGCCACCCATGCCTAGTCAGCCGCCCATGCCTAGTCAGGCGCCTCAGTCGGGTACAGTTGAAGCTTCTATCTTGAGTTCTTTGCCTTCAGGGGGCATAGGACAGACAATAGGGTCAGGTTAATTACGTTTTTCCATCCTATGCCATTGAAACTGTCTTACCCAGAGAGGCACCGTTAGGATACTTCAGCTATAAATTAGCTTTCGGGACTTCTATCTTGGATACCCACTTTGCTTCTTTCCAGTTGCAGGTCTTCTTCGCTAAATTTTTTTTCTTTTTTCATCTTCATTCTTAACTTACTGTGCCTATGCGCAAGGATCATGTTTGGGAACACACCTTGTGAATAGGTCCCCGTTATTTATAGTTTGTACTAAATGGTGCCTTCTCCTCACTCTCTTTGGATTACACATCTCATGTGGTTAGGGAGCTTCAAAGTAACTATTGATATATTTTAATCTACAATTGATGCACAAGTTTGGGCCAACCTGTACGGGCAGGCGTTCAGAACTTTGATGAATTATTTTTACAGTTTGATAATGTCAATTGATAATTAAGACTTTTAATGATAATAATGTAAATTTATTTCATTTCTTGTTGCTTATATTGGTTACAGAAAGCTTAATTGTTATGAGTGTACTTGATATTTAAGTTCTTTGTTTACTGTTAGGAATTTAGTTGATTTTACTTTATAGTTCTATAATTAGCAAAATTTTCTTCTATGTAGATTGATACTAAGACAGTATACTTACCTACTCGCTACACTTAGGGAGAAAGTGGAGGTGGACGTCCTATGCAACAATTTCCTACACCCACGCAATTTGGTTCTTAGTTGCCACCGCCTTTAGCCGTACATGTGGCTGTGGCTGGTTGACTTGGGTCACAACGCAGCTGCAGCTGCCAGCCTCACACCCTGACTCTTCCATACAGAGCTTTTATTTGGGGCCAAGCCCAGTGAGGGCAGCATCAGAGGCCCCTCGTCTTGTGTGCTCTCTCTGCCGCGTGATCTCGACAAAGATGTTGCCCCTCTTGACACGCTGATCTTATCCCTTCATCCACCTCTCATTATAGTATTGGTGCTGAGTATATGTTCCCTTCATGTTGAATTGATTTTAAGATGAGGAATTAGAATTTTTTCTGTCGCATGATTACTCCTTCATAGTTATGTTTCGTTTTAATTATTTTTTTGCATACGTGTAGCAGACAGAACTTATCTGGAAAATGCATGAGCTCGCCCTCATTTTTGGTGAGAGGAAGTCATGTATGAACCGTTTCCTGATGCGTATCTGTGTGTGCGCAGGCCAGCCGCCCCAGCCGTTCTACGGGCAACACATGACCGGCCCCCCGCACGCTCTGCCTGGTACTTATCTCTACACTATTATGTAGTGTAAATAATTAGCTTATGGAGAAAGTCAAGGGGACAGCCTGTGTGTGTTATAATAAAGCTCAACGAAGTTAGTTTTACTTTTTAGCATGTAAAAGTAATATGCGTTTGTGTTTTGGTGCATAGCGTTTGATTTCTTCTGATGGAGGTGAAATGGTACATTTTTACTCCATTCAAGAGAATTGTATTTAGAATTTAATAGAACCATGTAGCACACAACTGAATTCCTTGCTTGTCTTCATACAAATATATAAACCTGAACGTATGATTTGTTACCGAGCTAGAGGGCTGAAGGCAAGTCGACAAAGTACTCGCAGCTGACCAGACGAGCACAGCAATCGGCAGCGTCAAACTTTAGGGCAGAACGCTAGTATTGTAGACACGCCTGAATATCTACTGGCCGTCAGTACGCTCTAAGGGAGCACATGGCAAGGCCATCTTAACCTGTTAACGGTCACTGCCCAGGTGGCCGGCAATCTATTAACAAGGTCTGTGTAGTTGATGGTGATCGTGTGAATGCAACAGTCACAGTGTCCATTAATGTCGGCAATGACCGTTTTCAAATTTAGTGGAGGACGTTTTTGGATACCATTGTGTTCGAAAATTGTTAATCAAGTTTGTCATTTGCACTTACAATGACCTGCATTTCCCTCACAATTATTCAGTCTCAAATCGGTTGAGATTTTGATAGGGGACTTAACTAGATGGTTTATACAAAAATGTCCAATTCCCTGGCGATATTTTAGATAAACAGTTTTGAACAAGTTGGCTCCAGCTATCATGTATGCCAAAGTATTTAGACGGTGTTTTTTATGTAGGAACGCCTACTGTACGAAGTTTTGATTGAAAATCAAGAAAGTTCGAGTATTAGATATTTAGTTGTGAAGTGAAGCTGTTCGTATCTTTTACTGGTGTACCATCAGTGCATAGATGGTAAATTTAATTTTTGAATAAGTTTGCCCTAGTTCATTTTCGGCCACACGAGGGACTGGAGAGCAATTTCTATTTTGTGATCAAAACGCACCGCCCCTCAAAGATGACCAGTGACCCATGACCCTCGCCTTCAACTGCTTTGGTTGTAGGGTGGAGTTGTAGTGTGGGTTGCTGTCAGCTCTGCACGCTGTAGACATTCATGCAGTTCAATGAGCTGTTGTTGGTACCAATAATGAATGAGATGGGCTCATGAGTACATTTTACGCTTGTGAAAATTAATACCGTTATAATCTCTGCGGAGTAGGGGCTCTTCTCTTAACAGTCTCGGCTATAAACGCTTTTGCTCTATGTTCCATACGAGGGGAGAGGGCTCTTAGCTTGAGCATGGTAGTGAACCCTTTAAAAAAATATATTTTGCTGGTCCTGACAGGCCGCTAGAGGAGTGTGGCATAACTCGTACCATTTTTGGTTTTACCTTCGCGAAATATGGAACAGGTGTTCCATAGCCTGTTTATTTGTAACCGCTTCTCCCGTTTATTTTTTTAATTGATGCAAAATTGCCCTTGCTAAGTGTATCTGCATGTAGTGTTTAGTCTGAACGTCCGTCGAGAATCTTCTCAAAACGGATATACATACTAGCATTGTCTCATATTTTTGAATATACAAACATGACTGCAAGGCTTTCAAATGTCTTCAGGATGCTGTGATGAATGCTCTATTTATCTCACACATGGAATACACAAACATATCTGGATATCTGTCGTCGGCCTTCACAATGCTGTGATAAATGTCAGATTTGTGCGACACATTGAACTGAGAAACATGAGTGGTAATTGCTGATGTGACCTGGTGATGCGGCAGGGGGAGGAGCGTACCCACCCAGCATGCCTGGCCAGCCCTTCATGGCGCCGCCCTACCTGGCTACTCACGCTCCAGGTATGTCGACCCTGTCATTTTGGTAATTACTTTTCTTATTTAGGCATTTTTTGAGAGGAATGTGTATTAAGAAGGTCTTTTCTTAAGAGCTGTAGATGACGAATTGTTCAGTTTTTTCGGTTATATTTTGACCCGCTGATTGTCCTAAGGTTGGTAATGTAGTAACCTTTCAGTCAACTAGCATTCTACTGAACGTATGTCCTGGGCTCAATTTTTAGACGAGCATCACTGAGGAAGAGTAAAAATGAAATCAGAGTTTCATAGATGTTTAACATAGTCGACATGTTATGTGCGTGTGTCACCAGCTAATCATGGCACTTGAGTAGCGAATGAAGACCGTGGTATTGAATTTAGAAGATGATGCGTGTAAATTAGGCAAAGACGTAATTGAACGCTCTCTTCAGAACATGAATAGAAAGACGTTGTCGAATATGACTCCAGGAGAGGTTCACCGTAGAACTCAATGGTAACATTGTCTTAAGCGGTAAATTTGCGAATTTTTTCGACACTTGCTACATTTTTATATAATTTTTTTAAGCTTTTGCTGTATAATCATAAGAATCATGCTAACATTCAGTTGTACCTTTGTTTTCATGATGTTATACTGTATATGTAAAGAACGAAAATAAGAGGGCTCCAGAGCCTGTCAGAGATTCTCTCAGAAAAGGGTACCCTTTTCTTTCGGGAGGGCAAAACGCGAAGGCGTATTTGAGTCCGACTCACTAAAGTGTGCGATTCATCTTCTATATGAGCTAAATTATTCATATACATGAGATTAAAGAGAGCGGGTTATGCCGTTGTACGCAGTGAAAGTATCTGAGCAGCGTGAGATCTTTTTTAAAAAGCGGCCTCTCTCTCAAATGGCTACCGTTTGGCAACGGAAAAACAGCCAAGTGTATAGATGTCATATTTGTTTCATTGGGTAAGATCTCTCAATATGACGCGGAGCGTGGGGCGAACTTTATATTTCTTCTGGTCATGCATATGAAATAGAGGGAACACCGCTCAGTTTGTGTGATGCATTGACTGTCTTGTGTGTGTTTCAAGGCACAGCGGCGCAGGTGGCGCGAAACGAAGGTCAGGTCTTAACATTTATTCTTCCCATGGAATGATTTGCATGCACTCGTCATTTGAGCCATATTCTGTTACACAGACTTGCCCCCCATAGCCGTGTGCTACAGTTGACGAAAGAACAGCAGCCGCTTTTTTTTCGGAATAGTATGGAATGCATTTACCATTTTCGTTTTTAAGTGACTAGAGTTGCCCATTTTGGCGTAATGTTCGGTTCACTATGCTGCACTTTCCCCGACCAATTTGTTTAAGATACACAAATACTCAGAGCAAAGTACGTCAAATGTTCAGGGAAAAGATCCGTGATAGGAAAAAGTCAGGCTTGTGTTAAGAGCGCTCACTATCTACTTTGTCACTGACAATATGGTGCGTTGATTACACTACGTAATAGAATTACTCTTTTGTCTTGCTCGTGCCTTGAAAATATGATTTCCCATTTCATCGTTACTGAACTTATTTTAAAGGATATATACTTAATAGTAGAACTTTTCTGTTATGATCAGGGCAAAAATTCTTAAATTATCCTTGTTTTACTATGATACCAGGAAAAAAATATAATACAATTATAGAGTTAATGGACAAGAGCAAGGTGTCACATAGCTAATGGGCGTTTTCCATTGTTTTTCAGTAACAGAAATTAGGGGAAACGAAACTTAATTACTAGGGAAAAGGTCACGTTACACTTCGTTTTTACTGCATGGAGGAGGCCAACTTATAATTATGTCTCTGCGTTGACGTTGGAACTTGTATGGTTTCCGGAGGTGTGGTTGCCTGTACCTTACTTTAGAGCAGTGGTGGTGCTGGTTGTGTTGGTGATGGCGCCTAGACGACTTAGGGATCGATCCTTGATTCATTAGCGTTTGAAAACATTTGTAATGATTTTCAAAATTTTATTTAATGGTTGTCGAATTACTGTCCGTCAAATTGTACTTATTTTCATGAAAGTCAAACTATTTCTGTTTTCAAATTTGAAAAACTTCGACAAGTGATTGGCAAATTAGAAGTTTCTATTTTATTGTCTGTATGCTTTTTCCAGTTTGAAGTCGCTGTTTGTGATAGGTGCCGTAGTGTGCACCATCTGTACATTAAGGAAGTCCAATTTTTTTGCGAGGTCTGCTTGTGTTTTTTCGACGGAAATACGGAAGGGTAGTTCTCCTACTCTTCGTCAAACAGTTGATATTAGAAGGCTGAGACTCGAAATGTTCAGATTCGTAGCTACGTACTTCTTAACCATTGCTCTTATTAACGATTAAATAGGTGAACTAAGCGCTCCTAGTGAATTGATGATGACGAGCTCGTTTAATCCTATACGAGTGCATGCAATAAGAAGTCAATCAGATAAACGAGAAAGTTCGTTGCAGTTCCAGGTATGAACATTTTTAATGACAAATGAAGACCGCAACAGAAAAGTTGCGTCCTTGTTTCCTAATTTTGCCTGTTCATTATTTTCTTGTCGCTGCTCATTTCTTTTGGAATGTTTTACGATAAATTTTACACCCGTTGACTTTGCATGTGCTGCCAGCGCACATTCAAAACGCTTCGAAAACCGCACATATTCGTGTTTTTTTATACAAAATAGAATGTTTCGAAACCAAGTTAAAACGTTCGAATTCGTGTCTATGCACTCAGATGAAACAAACGAATGAAAGTCGAGCAATTTCATTCGTTTTCACTTCTTTGCCTTATTTATCTGCTAATCTTCTGATTTGGCAACATTCAGTGTTTTTTTTTTAAACCAATCAGTGCGATGTTGAGATTTTGAAGGATAAATTTATGAGGTTAGTAACTTATCTGAAATACAACGTTTAGAAAAAAAACTTTTTCTTATGGAGCTATGTGCTCATGAAGGAATTTAAAGGAGCATGTTTTCATTTATATTTCAAATAAAATTCAGGCAATGTCAGAAATGTAAAAATGATCGTCCCAGTAGCGTTGTGAATTGGACTCCAATATCCCACTCAAGGCCGTGGTGGTTGCCATGACCTTACTCCTTGGGAGAAGTTCGGGACACTCTGGTGTGCCGTCTTTTAGGAATGTTACACTCACCCTTCATTTCTTAATGGAAGCGTCGAAAAAATCGTATTAACCCGGGACCAGAATGGGAATCGTGCACGCAACCAATTGCAGCAACAAGCAGGCTAGGCGCAGAGGTGTTGTGCGGCGTTTGGCCCTCCTTAATAGAGGGAGTGTGCCATCACGTGTGAATTTGCCTCTTTGGGTGCATACCTTAAATGTCCGTTTTTTATGATATCAAATGTAGCCAGGTTAGTTTCCATTTTTGGCATGCGTTAAAGACATCGATGTTTTCTTCCATTTAAAATCGTGTGAATTTTTTTACTGGTCTTCATTTTTGGACTTCATTACACGAGTGTTCGCTTGATATGTTTTCATTTTCGTTTGCACCATTTTCCTGACTGATATAATTCCGCCCGTGTGTCGTTTAATTTCGTATAACTGTGTGTCAGTTTCTATTGTTTGTACCTTGCGTGGTTCATTTAGCACTTCTTGTTTCGTTTTGTTTCACCATTTTAATCTTTTCTCGTGTACACTTAGTTTACTTTCCAGGCGCCAACGGCAGTCCTCAGCCAGGTGGCTTCCCGCCTCAGCCTACCCAGCAGCCTCCTCAGCCAGTCCAGCAGCCTCCTCAGCCAGTCCAGCAGCAACTGCAGCCAGTCCAGCAGCCTCCTCAGCCAGTACCACAACCCGGCCCTGGGGATAATCCGGAACTGCAAGCGGAGTTAATATCATTTGATTAGGTTTGAGAGGCTGTGATATGTTCGTGCTGGTTTAAGTTGAAGCTAGTTCTACATTTATTAGGAACGTTGACTTAATGAAACGTGCATATTATTATTGGAACATATGTGTTGAACAATATTTTAGAATCTACAATAGCTTCGATAGCAGTAATGAATATCTGTAGTGATGAATTGCTTTTAACTCTAGCTTGCCAGTTGTGCTTGCGTATCACATGGCTTACGCTTTCCCAGTGATATGTTATTGAAAGACAATTTTCATTACCAATGTTTCTTCCATGCTGAGTAAGCTGTCCTTAGTGTATCTTGTAAGTTCACGGTATCGTTCAGTTCTCGCACCAGGTCAAGGCTTCCCTTTCATTCCGTGTCGCAGGGGGTGCGCGTGTTGCTTGACTGCAGCGGTGAATGCTCATCGACTGCCATTGCATGTTCGTATAGGCGGGTCGCGGGTTAGGTTAGGTTCAGGTATGAAATCTTTGCGACAGCTGATGTAAAACAGTAAGGTTATCGGGTGGACTACAGTTGATTTTCACCGACGTTTCACCGTTCAACCGACGAATCGTGGAATTTTGTTGGTGGAACTTTCTATCATCCCTTCATTAATGGGTTTTTGTTCCTTTTGTTGCACCAAGCATCTCAATAGCTTTTTCTTAACAGATAATTTGCGTTTTAAGATCGCATGTTGAAAGTTCGCTAATCTACAGCAGACTTCTGCACTGACCTCGTTTTTAACTGTATGTGTGCTGTATTGTATAGTCTAGGGAAATTATTCCAAATGATCATTATCATGCTCTGGACATGGAAAGTTCAGCTTAAACACGTTTCGAAACGGTGACCTCTTGTAAAATGGCGGAAGGATACCATCGTGAAGGCGCTTGTAACCTGGTAGGTAAGTGAAGCTTGCTCCTTGAAGTTACTTGTACTATTTATCTCAAAGTCTTAACGGTTCTAAATAGTTTGATTGCCTAATATTATCTGTGTATATCCTGTGCGTATTCTTTCAGCTTAGGCTTTTAACTCTTTCAGTTCTTTTATTTACTTTCATTAAACCCGAGCGAGATTGGTTATTCTATAATAGATGAACTTTATCAATCGTGATCTATGCGTCGTATAGTCTATTCTTGTGTTTATGTTGAACTCTCAAGCAGTGTAAGTATGAGTATAGTATATCTAAAGAACTTATTTTTATCTAATACCCTCCGTTATAGGATGCACCATTTCATTATCTCGGCATGGTAGTCTTCGACCTCTTGTTAAGGTGTCGTAAGAGTGTGGCCTGCCCCAAGGTACGCTGGAAGGCACTTTAATGCAGCTTTGTTGGCTAGAATCGAGAGTTCGAGTGCAGGTTATATAAGTAAAGTCGCAAGTTCGTAAGTGTTATGAACTAAGGTCATAATAAAACAATTAAGTAAAAACCCAAGTTTTATTTAAAGCAAACCTTTACAAAATGGTAGTATCACTGTTAATAAAATAGTTTCGAGAACCGTGAATTTTTTTGGCTAATTTGGATCGAATTCTACAACACCTCACACTCTCAACACGATCACGAATACTAGAGGGCGTTTATAAAACTTTTAGGAAACAGCTGAAAAATTCAAGATCCTAAGAATTACTACAAATGGCCTGTGTATTCAATACAATAATGTTTACGATACAGGACTGGTAGAAAATGTCTTTGAAAAAACAAAACCTTGGTTCTATTTCAGATCCCAAAAAAGGAAGTGCGAAAAAAGTCCCGAAATTATTTTGTAACTAATTTCAGCCAAAAGGGTTTGGGCGCGGCGCTCATATGAAACGGTCTGATTCGGGAGCAGATATTTAGTTTATGGTATTGATCACAATCCAATCCTAGTTCTTTCTCACTATACTCCAATTTACACAATACATAATAAAAAAAATTCATTGAAAACTTCGTGAACACCCCGTAGTGGCCCGTTTATGTGGAATCAGAGAGCTAATAACAGTAACACTAATAATCTCCTTCACCACAAATCCTTTAAACGCTCACAGCGTGAAGCACCACGCGAAGCTACTTCATACACTGCACTCTCGCAGCCAGTAATGAATCTCAATTCTTACACAGACTTATTCTTGAGGTACCCTTGCGCTAGTGCACCATGACAACAGCATGGCATGGCAGAACTCTATAGCGGAGTTCCTTTGATACCGAGGTACAGCGCAACAAACCTGTGGAAACAAATGAAATTCTAAGCATGAACAGCTGTTCAGCGTGCCAAACATGCCCAAATCGCAGAAATCGTAAATAATTTTCATAAATTCATATTTACACATTTAACATTTAAGAGATTCGACAAGCTCAACATCCCAATGATTCATTACGTTGAGCATTTCTGTACGTCTAATTAAAAAATCTACCTAGTTGCATCAGACTATAGCATTAGGAGCTTGAGTGGCGCCATTCCAACCCGAAAATTGTATTCTGTTATAGAACTCAAGCTCAAATTTAAGATGAAACTAGGTACTTCGCCAAGCACCGAGCGTGATCAAATATCCCCGACAAAAGTTAAGGAGTGCAGAAAATCCTCTCAGCCCGTTTATAAGCATGAAATTTATCAGAGTACTCAGTCAAAAAATAGTACGATTCTTTCTCAATTCGAAGGAAAACACGCTCCTGCGTAATGAGAAAGAATCGTTCGGGCAGCTGCAGGAAAAGCCAAGAGCCACAGTGGCTGCTCAACTTCCCCAGTGCGCCTGAGAAAAAAACATTCTAAAAAAAGGGGGAAAAGGCAGAAAATTTACGGAAACAACTTCAGTCAGAAATCAAGCCGGAACTTAGCCTGCCCGCAGTCGGTGGTTCAAAAATCCCTGACGAGCGCGCGTGTTTAGGGTAGAATTTAGTGGCACAAGAAATCAGTCGCGGGCGACTTCTGATATACGACAGCAGCTCTGCAAGTAGAGTGGAAAACTTCCAAATATGAGCAACATCACCAAAGAACGTTATGGATTAAATTTCAATAAGATCTTAGCCATACAAACGCAAGTTTGAAAACTATTGGTTGGTTTTACATAGAGTTGATGATTGCGATCTTACTAATTTGTACGAGCACTTCGTTGCTCGGCTTTGCATAGCAGGGAGGCTCATGCGGGTTCTTACTCTCCATGTCCGGACTTTACTTGCAGAGTCGACGTTCAAATTAGTAAATTATAATGCTCGCTGAAATTTTCCACAAGAAAAATATCCAAGCACGGAAACTACGTCACGAAACGAACAAGTGAAGCAAAAGAAAGACACCGAGAAAACGAAGAGGTAACTACACCCAGCCGCCTGCAGCAATGTAGCTGATTCCGCTGTGAGCAGTAGGGAATACCAAGAGCAAGCCCTTATATCTCACAAAATTGAACGAATAATTGCATACGAGTTAATAATCTCAGTCAACATCTTCCCATAAGTGGAGATCAGGAATCTGATGTCTTTCCAGACAACAAAAGCATTTTCTAAAATGGCTATGACCTTTACTGCACCATACGGAATGTGTCACACATCGGACAGCTACGATTGTCAAAAAGTAGACACCAACGGAACAAGGTAAGAGAGGAAATACTACCGTAATCTTGTCCCTTTATTATTCCCGTGCTGGTAGTTCAGGCTGTGTAAAATTTCACGCTGCAAGAGCGTCGGCGTACGGAGGGCTGAAATCTTTGCGAACATTTAAGCATGACTATATTCTCGTTCTTACGTGAAATGACCACAGTAACCAACCATAAATTTATTGCCCTATGAAGGTTTCAATCAATAAATGTTAATGGCATTGTGCGTTGCGGAATGCTCGACTCCCCACCCTTCTCTATTCATAGTATATACATTGCAAAAATATTAGTTTTTTCCACGATTCTTTCACAGTTATTCAAAATTTCATACATTCTTTTTTGTTACTATTCATTGAGTATAGCATCTAGTTATATAGTTTCTTTTCAATTTTAACGTAAAAGATTGCCTTATAGCCATAGTCAACAAGGATACAATTTTCAACAGAATTATGCCATTCAGTTCGACAGCCTGCACCGAACGAATTTCAATGGAACAAATCCCAGGATTTTTCAACTACTCTACTAATTGCTATTGATTCACATTAATACTACTAGCCACAATTACGAACGTATGCATAAAAATCAAGATATATATTCCTAATCTGCACGGTCAAACGAACATGCAGAGAAAGTGCACTTATTCGTTACGGGAAGTTCGAATTCCTTCTATGAACAAACTCAGATCTGGGAGTCAGCATAGAAATCCAACTAGGTAAATATATGTGTATATGTGTGAGTATATACATATATATATATATATATTAAGACGTCAGTAAAAATGTAGTCTAGAAAATATCACTGGAGTGACTAAGTATAGTGTTCAGAAATTTAGGGCGCTAAATATACGATTACTTTTTCTACAGTGTAACTGAAATCAAACCTTTCAGAGTGAGCTTCAGGACTGGGCGCTTACGTTTGCGTTGATTGGAGATCAACCTCCTATCAAAACGGGACAACAGAGTGGACATAATTTTAGAGCATGTCGATACGAGTTCTAGCATTTCAATATTTGCTATCTAACGTACGCTAAAATTTGCGATTGAATCTCTTAAGAATGCTGCCTGCCAAGTTTGCAAACAGCTTTCTACCTCTCATTTGGATACAAGAAAAGTGTATTTATGACCGCTTTGCATGACCGATAAATAGCTAAATCTAATGAGAATACCTTTGCAACACAATAAACAAACTATAGGCAAGCATGTATAGCTACCATAGCAAAAATAGCTCGCACAAAGCTTCGTACATATAATACATTTACGCCTCACACAATATTGATACTCATAAGCTCTATTTTTTCTCAACAAACGATCAATAACTCGTGATATTAAAAAAATGGTACACACAATGTACTTGCTCCAGCAGATACCAATCAACAACCCGAGGATGATCAGGGGCCTGACGCTTTGAAAACGAACTACACATGTAACCACAATTCAGATTTTACTCCACTTAATAAGTCCACGTTCATGAGGCGAGTCTTCTCGAGCGAGCACACCCTCCTGAAGTTATGCTCACACTAACGCACACACGCACACACGTTCCGTGCGTGAATTGGTTGACATGAACGTCAAAATTATCTGCATAGTAGTCAACAGGGCACCCTGCAAGTGGACAGTACAATGAAATCCGATATAGAAAAATCCGAAACGTGGCTATATAGGTGCGGAAGCTTTGGGTAGGAATAATTTTAATTAATCACCAAGAAAAATTAGCTCACAAGGAAACTGTAGATGCTGACTGCAGAGATTAGAGCTAAAATAATTCTTTAAAGATTTTCCTCTACTCTAAGACCTTGAAAACTAAAAAAAGCGATAGAATTTTTATGTTTACCAATATGAAATTAAATTTAAAATAATTTCCGAGTATTGCACGGAACTAAATGTACAGCTTTCACTATATAAAAACAAGGGACTTGATGAAATAAAGAGAAACATTATGCTTCAATTTGTGAGTTTGAAGCCAACACAACGCGTGTTCATTAGGTGATCTGCAGTTATTAAAAAGCTGCATACTAACACATGCATTGAATGACTAATTTTTCCATGTACTGCAATTTAAAAAGCACGATATTAAAACAAAAAGTTGATTATGAGTTTTTTCTAAACCCAGAACACATCCAAGACTTGAATAATATTCATTTCTACATAGATATCACCAAGCAAAGCAATTGCTGTTAATTAATAAACTAGCCAATTCAATTACCACCTATTTATTCTAACAACTGGTTACCTTGAAATAGCTTTTTCGCATTGAATTGAGAACCTAATCTTAACATGACAAGCACCTCAAAGTATCCTTTACATATTTCAAACCTACTTTACTTGACACTCATTAGCAAGAACGTCGATATCACTGTGAGAACATGTTTTCTCATGGCTTCATATGCTGTTTGTTGCAGAGTACGTGTATAAGACTACGTTGTCAAGAACAACACTTTCACAATACAGAAACTACTATACCAAATGTGGAGCTACAGGTTTTCAACTAATAGCTACCAAATCAACATCCAACTTTTTCTTTCGCTTCCATACGCACGTGTTTACTTTCGTTGCTAACGCCTCCACGCGCGTGCATTCAAAAATGCAACGAAACAACTTCGTAAAAGAAAGAACGAATTACACACAAAACCTACATAAAAGCATCCCGTAAAATTTACTACGAATGTAGGGCAGATCTTAAGGGCGATTTGGGAGAGGGACACAAGTATGCAAATTCTGGTGATTGGGAATTGCTACTAGGTGAAGAAGATGAAGGAGTCTCAACCTCTGTAACACAGGCCGTATCGAAACAAAATCGTGATGTGTTTCCAGACGCAGCACTATCCACTTTCTTTCTACACGGTAAGTCACAAGTTTCTGTTAGCGAGTGTTCACATTTTTCTACAGGATCAACGGGACAAGACTCGGCACACAAAGAATGAGAATCTTCATCACACGAGAGAGAATCAACATCTGGCTTCAGCTCACCATCAGACTGAGTAACATCATCCACATGGAGCCGTCTAGATTTGCAAGGATCAGCGTCAGGCTTTATTTCAACAGGACCTGCAGAGTCGCCATGATTCTGTATCACTCTAGGGGGCAAGACAACAATGATCGCAAGAGAGCAGTTGTCACATAAAACTGCCACTTCAGAATCTGTGAGATGTTCAAGCTCTTCTTCACTGATGCAATAGCGACCTCCACACCGACAGGGGTGACTGTACTCGAGGCTGTCAACTGCGCAGCTACATTGCAGGTCTTCTAGGAACAGCTCCTCGGATATTGGGTATTGTTGGTACAGCTGCACAAGGAAGAAACGTTGAGTTTCAATCGGATGAAATTAAGAATGCTGCAAACCTGAGAAGCGTCTTTAGTGACACTGTTGCAAGCTACTCTTGTACCACACCAATATTTGTGATGAGGTACAACTGGGCGCACAGTAATTATTTGCCACATTAAAATGGCAATTAGAGGTACAACAGCAGGAATGATGAATACTGCTCAATTAAAATTGAACATAATATTAATAAATAAATATACATATATATATGAACATGTTTAGTAATATGTTATAATATTTATATTTAAATAAATACATACACATAAAATTCCCGATTCAAGTAAATTCAAGCAATTTGAATTTCCTAAAGGAATCATCTCATCTTGTATTGAACTGTTTCCTCATACAAGCTGAACAAGTACCATGAGAGGAAAAAGATACCAATGACGTCATGGAAGTCATATTAACTAAAGTTAATCAAAACAAAGTTCATTATTTAGCTGAAGTTTTAATGCTTAACTTGAAGAATTAAAGCTGGTTTTTAAAAATGTTAAAGTTTAGTTTCACAGAGGTTATCATTGTAGGATAAATATGACAAGTGCAACAATTCTTCTTTCCTTTCTAGCCTACTTGAACCAGAATTGCAAAGCAAATCCATGATTACTTTTTATACCTTTAACTTTATGTAGGTAGAAAAAAAGAGTACTTTCTGCATCCCTTGATAATGACCAATCTATTCTACATAAAAATGCATATGAATTCATGTAATGTTTGTTTCCAGAGATTTGGAGGGCCAAGTTAAATGCATCAAGCTTACCTGATCTCTTTTCAGTTGCAGATCGTACTCAGCTCTGAGGTGAGGGTCAGCCAACACAGTCCACGCTTCCTGTAGTCTGGTGAACTTGAGGTGATCTCCAGCAGGTTTGTCAGGGTGAAGTTTGAGTGCAAGGTGCTGATATTGCTTGCGTACTTCAACATCTGAGGCCTCCGGTGCCACACCAAGAACTTCATAGTGACTTAACATTGCAAAGATAAAATTTTCCTTTTCTACAGTCTAATTCTATAAAAAAAATGTTTACAGATTAAAAATAAAGTTTTCTTTGGTACTCTCAAGAATTACCTCATAAACTCCCAAAAATCATTAAAAAATTTCATGGTGTTACAAATTCTTACCAAATTTGAATACTTTATTGTTTTATTTTAGCCCACTTCTTTTATTAAGTTTTTTTGTTAAGCCCAAGTAACTGAACAACATTTTAATTACCTAAGATTACCCTAACTCTTTTACCATCTCTAATGTATGCTTATCATAATATACCTAACACCATATGCTACTCGCGGTCACCCTTTCAAGCTAGTTCGTCCTTTCTTT
>VOMN01072966.1:0-16001 GCA_014899125.1 Orchestia grillus | reverse complement strand
TAGGGTGTGCAGTGGGTTCAGGCCGGTGTGTGGGGGGTGTGCAGTGGGCCCAGGCCGGTGTGTGTGCCCGTCTCGACAAACTTCCCGAAGAAATTTGCGTCAAATGCTGTATACATCAAAGTAGTAAATCCTTTTTTCAGCATAACCTATCATAAAGACCTCTCTGCCTCCACCCTCAACTGCTCATTTTCTCCGCTGTATCGTCTGCCTAAAATTTTACCTACGCAGGGTGGGACGTAAAGGACGGATGTTTTTGAAGAATAAAAGGGAAATTCTTACCTCAACATGTTTTTATAGAAAATCACCTAGATAGTATGCGAACTAAAACGCGTGAAAATTGCTCCTATGAGTAGTACTGAGCGCAAATAACTTTGTATTGCTTTACATAACAATCAGAACGAAGGAAATTTTGCTTCCTTTGAGCGTCAGCGGACTGAGCGCGATTATCATTTCCAGTCCAAGTCTCGCGCGGCTCGCCAGGGGCGCTCAAGTATTCCTGCTTTCTTTTAATTAAGATTTTCAATCGTGGTCGCGCAGCACAAGCGGTAACGTTACCAGAGGCATTGGAGGTGCTGTTGTGAGTGGGAACAACCGTACAACGCTAATTCCATGACATTAAGCAACGCTAACTCCACAACACTGCGCAACGCTAATTCCATGACACCAAGCAACGCTAACTCTACAACACTGTGCTACGCTAACTCCACAACATTGAGCAACGCTAACTCCACAACATTGAGCAACGCTAACTCCACAACATTGAGCAACGCTAATTCCACAACATTGAGCAACGCTAATTCCATGACACTGTGCAACGCTAATTCCATGGCACTGTGCAACGCTAATCCCATGACACTGCACAACGCTAATTCCATAACACTGCATAACGCTAACTCCATAACGTATATGAAGGCTTTCAGCACGGACGAAAGATGTAGCAAATGAAAACGGTAAGTGAAATAAGTGAATAAGTCAAAATATTTGTTGACTTTTTTTATGCGTGAATTGACTTGGCCGGAAGAGAGCATTTAGCGAGTAACCTTTGAGGCAAGATTTCTAAGGGCTTATTCTCATTCATTCGAAAATAATGTGACACAACACTGGCCACACACTGCATTACAAGAGGGATATGGCACTACAGCATCACTGCACACTGCAGAATGGCCGTAGTGACGCTGTAATTCGTACCACAGCTGAGCACCGGGAACATCTCATTAACATCACACAAAGATAATAAGAATAGCAATGAAATGTGCTTTAGAAAACCTACAAATATATTTAATGAACAAATGTTATCTCTAATGTATCTACATTCGTAATGAGCTCTATAGTTCAAGAAGCAATGAACTATTTATTAATAATAACCCTTACAAAGCTGTGAGCAGCCTCCTGACTTGGCTCTCGTATCCCTCTCACGACCCCGCCTGAGGTGCCGCACCAGGTGTCATCAATTAAAAGTTGGTGAGCGGGCGCGGTCCCAAAATTTTGAAGCGAATCAGAAGAGTTTCTTGAGCGCCGATCGCCCCCTAGTCGCCGGTCGCGTGACCGCTCGTCGACCGTGAGGCTTGTCGTGGATTGCTGCCCTAAAACGTCCCTGGAGTGCAACAGTCTCATAAACTTCTGGATTCCTGAGCCGAGTAAAGTTCAAAAAGATACTCGAACAGTTAAAGAAAGTTTTGAGCTAAGCTTCCAGACTCTCAGAATGCTCAGACTTTGAGCGTGGAAAGTTATGACAAAAAAAATTGATCTGAGACGATTCTGGATACAAAAATTCTAAGTTGTGTCTCTAAGAATTCGAAGATAGAAATTGGGCTTGATTTGGCTGTACGGCTAATAACTGACATAAATATTGATAGCCATATGGGGTAAACTTGGAAATGTGAACATGTTATGTTTTCTTTAGACTACATTATAGATATTGCTCCCCATTAAACAATAGGAGTAACCGTTCCGATGAATATATTTATGTACGCATTATGTTAATGAGAATGGAGTCATAAATATTATCGTTTCTAAGATGCTGTGCCAAGGTACATAAAGTGGAGAGAAATCGAGGGCCTTGAGACATTTATGATGTCCACCGTGGCGCAGTACTTCCACACCAGGAAATTTGCACACAATGGGAAGCTGCACTCAGACCATCACACCGGGCTGCATTCATAGACTCTCAAATATTTCATCATAAACATATAAATTCTGCCCGCATTTCTCTAGTTTCACGAATTGCATGTGACAGTAATGATTCGATTTCTTCCTGATCTCACCTGAGCTCCATTCAGCAAGAATAAAAACCTCGGTCTGAGCGTCTTTAAAAAGAGGGCATCCTCTCGGCATCTTGAGCCTTGCGAGAGAAATATAAGTTTACATTCACGGAAGTGTCTCAATGAAACCCGGCGCTTGCAAAATGACTATTTTTGGTCATTCGTTCAAGCGATACGATTCACTGATGCACTATCTTCTCAAAAAGGCAAACGTGAGATATCGGCATTATTGTTGAGAGTATGATAAGGTTGCGATCTGTTTTTAGATATTAGTAGTAGCACCTACTTGGCCTGCATACCCTGCATCACGGAAGCTAGGTCCTGCACCTGAAACTTTCTGCTTCAGCTCTCAGTATGCGCTGGTGCAGCTTTGTTCATGACAGACGGTGCGCCGGTTGGCTATTTACTCACAATTTTGTATAGGTTGTCATTTTCTCACGTTGCTCGATTAAGTAAGATATGTTTTGTGCAATTCCATCAAAATCAATAATAACGGATAGAATATGCGTTAAAAATGCGTTAAATAGAAAATGAATACGTGTGTGACACACCCTGTATAAGAAGTGACACCTGTTGACGCACCCAACAATAAACCACCAATCCATGCATCGTAATACATAGCATTCCTGTCCGGACGCAGTTGTCCACATGTAGTTACCCTCAGTACTGTTGGGTTTGAGACAAAGACTCGGGCACAAGACTATTCTGGTACAATGCACTGGTGAAGTATGTCTGTGGGTCAGGCGGTGACGGCCCCTGCCAATACTATTTAAATATAACCCTGCATTGCAATGTCCGAGCTCCTTCATTCATGCACACAACTGCCGTGACGACCTCACTGTCCACGGCCGGCAGTGGGGCAACCACCAACATCTTATTCCTGCTTACATTGATCTTAGTAATCGGTTTAAAGCCTGTGTAGCTATCGAAATACTCTGTTTGTAAGGTTGTAATACGAACGGTGATCAGATTCAGCGCTTGTGTCACTTTCACAGGAAGGAATGTAATACGAACGACATTCATGTGTAGATTGACATGAAAGTTGGACAACTTGACTTGAAAACGAGTTTTTTCGGTGTCTAGATATTCTCCTGTATTTTAGACGAAAGGCTATTCAAAATATACGACCTTATTTTATCAAATTCAACAAATGTTCATAAAATCAGATAAGAAGGTTCACGCGTTTCTTACATTTTAGCACTAATTGAATTGATATTTAAACGCATGTTCTGGGAAGAACCTGCTCATTGCAGGAACTCGCTCAGCGGAAACGTGCGCATATATGTCTCATAAATACTACATATACCTCACCTCAATAGTTTTTATGAGATTGATGCAGTATCGCATGACATTTGCGGTAGAATGTTTAAAACATGCATGAGTAACTTACAGAAGTACATAAACATATTAGGTAAAGAAAGTTATGGAGAGTGGGACCCATACCTAGCTTAGTGTGAACAAGTGAACAGGTACTAAAACTCATTGCAGCGAAAAACAATGAGACCACGACTGATAACGTGACTGTAAGGCTAAAATATCCCATACGTGTCGAGTGCATATGTGTCTCATATGTTATATGAACTAGCCAGTAACTCCTGCTTTCTCGTGCATATGTTCGAGGGAGCTCGGAGTCTGGTGACATGTCTGGGCACACTGGTGACAGGCCTGGGCACACTGGTGACAGGTCTGGGCACACGCTTCCTTGGAAGAAGTTTGGGTACTTTGGACCGGGCCACACTGGAACGTCGCCTTTTTACCATGTGGTCTGCGTTTTCCTGCCTCAATGGAACCACTTCGCTCGGTAAGTGCGCTGCCACTTGCGCTACGGAGCCCCTTCTCTTGCACACACGCTCGCATGCACGCTTGGAGACACGCTCTGACAAACGCTTGGACAAACGCTTGGACACACGGTTGGACAAACGCTTGGACACACGCTTGGACAAACGCTCAGACAAACGCTTGGACACACGGTTGGACAAACGCTTGGACACACGCTTGAACACACATTTGGAGACAAGCTTGGACACACGCTTTGACACACTCTTGAACACAAGCTCGGATACACGCCTAGATACACGCTATAACACAGAGATCATAAAATAAACTACGGAAAAAAGTAATACATGCCAATAACACACTATACAGCTTAAAAGTTACGCTGTTACCAAGATTGTAAAGGTACCAGAATGAGAGCGTTGCAAGGGGGGATAGGAGGCAGAAGTAATTGTACGAGTGAGATTTCATTCCTAATTAAACATCTAGCAAGCCAATATTCGTAGAACTCCCATAGAATATACATTTTAAAATGCCGAGTGATATTATTAAACAAAATTTTTCTTTTCACGAGTATATGGTCTCATATACATACGAAACATAAATTGCAAAGACCATAAGTATTCAGTCAAAATAGTTTACTATATTTCATACATAGTTGTAAAACCATTGTCGGCAATAGTTACTGATCGAAGACGATTTTCATATGATAAAATTAGGCGTTCGCAAGCTCGTGGTGGTTTATGAGGCCATTCTTCAACGTTTATTTTGTTCAGTTCTTTAAATTTCATTAAATTTCATCGGTCTTCTCTGATGAACGCTCTTCTTCAATGTTCCCTAAATATGTTCGATAGGATTGAGGCCCGGGATTGCACGCTTGGCTACTGGAAAACATTGATTTTTTCTTCATAAACCATTCGGATGTTAAATTTGCCTTGTGTTTAGGGTCGTTATCTTGCTGGAACGTCTATTTGCGTTTTTTAAATAAACGCTTCACACTTGGAATAAGAATCTTCTCCAATATTTAACGGTGGATGGCCCAATCCATCTTCCCATCAATGATATGAAGTGCCCCAGTGCAATGTGATTTGAAAAAAACTCAATCCATTACACTGCCGCCTCCGCGCTTCGCAGTTGGGATGGTACTTTACCTCTCATATGATGATCTTTGTGTCCTCCGTTCATGACAAGCGGAGTTAAGACCAAACAATTCCATCTTAGCCTCATGAGACCAAATAATAGTTTTTCAAAAAGCTCGTCCCTCCCAGCTTTCTTTTGCAGAGCTTAGACCACTTCCATTTGCAACGTGGTTTTTGCGCAACATGGTAGTTTTACTTTACCGGGCTCCGTGGCGTACTGGTAGCGTGATGGCCTCGTAACCGAGAGGACCTGGGATCGAATCTCGGCTCAGTCGAGGCATTTTCACGTAACCAGGGAGTACTTCCCTCGGAAAAGGAAGTTTAAGCCACACATTCCTCACATCTCTCACCGCGCCCGTAGTTGTAAGGTATTAAAAACCCAACGGTAAAAACGTGTTGGAATTAATGGAGGTTCTTTTTTACGGTTTGTGAAACAGTTGATCCCATTGCTGTGAAGTTTTCTACTGATGGTCCTGTTACTCACTTCTGTCCCAGAGGCTTTCAGGTCAGATTTCAGTCCATTGCCACTCATCATGGGGTCATTTCAATTTTCCTTATCAAAAGTCAACGAGACCGAAAATCAATCTTCCGTGGAACCCCTGACCTTGGTAAGTTGACAATTGAGTCATATTCCTTAAACTTACTAATATAATTGAACCAACGATAGATTATGGCTCATTAATCTCCGTAGAAATAATTGAGTACAATATTCCTTGAGAATGGAGCTGAACTATTCGCTTGCTCAGGTATTCTGAGACTTCTTTAACTTTCGGCATGACGTCCTTTAGGTGTTTCTGCTAGGACAACTCGTTAGTGACTAACCGTCTAATTCCATGCCAGATAAAATTAATTTTTCTCTGTTAAATATCTAAAATGTTCCACAAGCTATTCAAATGCGATGTGACGAGAAAAGTATCATAATTACCGTGTGAAAGTTGTTTCACAAAAATCGTTTAATACTTTTGTCCCGTGCCATATATTTCACTGAATATGAAGCCGTTTACTTGTTATGTTCCATACTTTGTTTTTCAATTTCACTTTGTTGACTAAAATTTGTGTACTGTTGCCGTTTCACGTATACTGGCTCGTTCGACGTCTAATATAAAAAAGATTTTAAAGCGTGCTATTGCTTGTTACCCCCTTGTTCCTTGTTAACAAAGTTACCAGGGTTACGAAATAACTGCATGGATCAAGGGTCCCGCCAAATGTTACCAAGTTACCATCAATGTATATAGGAAGAAAATACTCTTAGTAACAGAACTTATAACCGACCTCTAGTTCCTCACCTATTATGCCATGGTTCAACATGTATAAACAATATAACTGATGCAGCAGGAACATATGCGTCGGTGCATATGCATCCCAAATTTTCTTGGTTAATGATTACGACTGAACAGAAAATCACTTCAATTACTCCGTTAAGCTTTCATGCACTCAATGAAAATACCAAGTGTCTCATCGAACGTTTTGTCTCCATATGACTATAATTTAGTGCCAGAAGACCCGAGCTGTAAAAATCAGCACCATCAGGTGTGCTGTGGTGCTCATCTGGGGTAATTAAGGCCTGTATTGCTACTGCTATCTACGTATTGATCTCACTTACAGTAATAGTCTATGCAATCTAGTTGACGAACTGCTTTAATCTGTAAAACTATGATGACGCATCTCAACTACAGTAGAGCTGATGTAGTCTAGTGAGCCTTGTACTTGTTTCTTCTAATTAGTTAAGAGTGCAACTCAAAAAGCCGAGAGAAATTCAGTAGACATTGACTTCTTGATTGAAGGCAATGCTCAAACTCTATTCTGCTAGTCCAAAGCCTTCTCGAACGATGGGAAGTAAAGAAAAGATTAAAAATTCCTGGTTCATAACACTGTTTCAACAGGTCTTGAATTAATTTACTTCAAGGAACTTCTCAAATTTGTCTTTGTAAAAACAGAGTTTGTTTCGGAAATCAAACTTCAAAACAATGTAGAAAATTTGCGAGGCTCCGGAGTAAAGCAAATTTCAGACAAATTAATGCATTAGTCCATGATTAATTTTCGTCAATATTGGTCATATAAATTTCCTGTGACATTGACGCGTTAGCAAGTACCACAATTTGGCTGACCCCTTTTACACAAGATGGTAAATTTCCAGCCTCCCTGGTTCCCTTATCGCCGGAACCAAACCTGAGGCGCCAGACCCGAATGCAAAACGCTCGGACAGGGTTAGTTTATATGCAGAGCGGTCAAGTTAGGACGAGTAGACTAATTTCAAAATTTGTTATTCGAAATCGAAAACCTGGCGAGGTTAATCTCCCGAAGTTGAGAAACATAAATTAGGTGAGCACGAGTTACCTCGTCCTTGCCGGAGAAGGGGTACAATAAACACGGTCTAACTTTCCGATCTGAGCCTCATTTCCGTCATGACTACTTCACATCACACGTGCTATTGAGAGCGCTGCAGGAATGTGCATTCGCCTAAAGTCGTTCCCATTCAAATGTCGAGCGGACAACTGGCGACAATGGACACAGTGAAGGCGACCAGAGGCAGGCAGGTTAGGTAGAGAACGGTAAGTCGTACTCTAATCCTGCGACTCGCCCTTGTGCGAAAGAGCGAGTCAGGTACCTGCCAGGTGAGATACGTGGCAGGTACCTGCCAGGTGAGGTACGTGCCAGGTACCAGTCAGATGAGGTATAGCTTAGTTTTCAAGTGTTATATAAGGACCCAAAACTTCCTCAGAAATCTTTTGTCCTACTCACAAACTCATACCCGTACCCTTTCTCTTGGGAACAACATCATGTCAAAGAAGGTTCATAGCTCGATGTGTACTCGAGAGCCAAGCTCTCAGCCTGCTTGTTCGTGAGCCTCAAGTAAGATTTGTTTGCAATGCAAGCTGTGCTTTTGTATCAAGACACGCCGGGCCACGTCTGGTACGCTTGCTGAGAAGCAGGTGTACGCCTGTCTCAAGACGGGCTGGGACAAGTTAAAAGAGGCAGGCTGCCGTGATACTCTTCTGCTGTGAGAATGTTGTCTGCAAGCCATCAGTTGATGTTGACATAAACCTTAGAAACTTTGTCCTCTCACGAAACAGCAAACCATCATATTTTGTACAAGTATTATCGTCCAATAATTCATCAAAAGGTCTTTGAACACACGAGCGATCAACCTGGACAAAGCTTTAATTAAATCCCAAATCAAAAATTTCATTGATCTAAGTTGGTCTTGGTAAATCGGTCTGTCTGCAGGTGCATTAACGGAGCACTTCCGTTAACCGAGAACATCTGCCTCAACGAACAACTAGACCCACCCATAGAGCACTTCCATCAACAAGTCTAGTTCTTGAGAAATACCAACAGAAAACTTCCTATATTTCAATGCAATCAGAACGTTCTTTAATGAAACAATCATCCACAGAGCTCTGTGAACAGGTCTGTCGAGATCCGACAATGGTACGCTTCCGTCAACAGGTCTGCTAACAGGCCAAAGCTCACCTGGCGGCCGATGTTGGGGGTTGGCTGCTGCTGCTACTAAAGCTGTTGTTGCCGTTGCTGTTGTTGCTGCTACTGGCGAACATAGCTGCTGCTGCTGTTGGTGCTCCAACTGCCGTGTCCGAGACGTATGTTATTTAAAGCCTTCGAGCTTCTTACTATAAGTTATGTGAGGATAACTTGACACAGCACTGCACAGCGGTGATAAATGATACCAGAAAATCCAACTGACCAACACAGACTTCACTTGAGAAACTAGATTCACTTGAGAAATGTACGCTCACGCAAGTAAACAAGCCTATAAAAGGCGACCGTCTAGTCAACAATCGTGTCTAAAAATACTCGTACGCGCGTCTCTCGAGCGACGAGGTTTCCTTAAGCATGGACTGGACGATTTAGGTTCGAAATGATCCAGGAGGAGGCAGAAAAGGGAAGCTTTCACACGTGGGGGTGGACAAGGTTAACAACTACGCGTTCACGACCGCCTGCACGAGCGCGCTTCACATGGACACAACCCTGGACGAAACTACAGGACGCAGACGACGGAGAACACTTGACAGCACGGACGACACAGCACACCCCAGCCGGCACTCTACCTCACTCAGCTGACTGGTGGCTAGGCTTGCTCTCCCTCTCTCCTCCTCCTCTTCTCTCTCTCTCTTACTCTCTCTCTCACTCACCCTCGCACGCGCTCCCTCTCTCGCTCTCTCTCTCTCCTCCCTCACCCTCGCTCTCTCTCTTTCGCACACACTTTCTTACTCTCGAACACACTCACCAGCGACCGCCTTCTCTTTCACCCTCTCTTTCACTTAACTATATTCTCTTCCTCACAGAGTCTTATGCTCGCACCTGTCTTCCGTCAGCCAGCGTCTGTTTTCTCTCTCTAAACCCTTTTCTTATTTTCTTATTATTTCACACTATCGCGTACTGTCTCTTTCGTCGTCCTTCCCTTTATTTCAACCCGGAAATAACTGCAATAAACGAACAAGGAAAAACCTTCAGAAGATCCCAAGCTCTGAATTTCTTTTCAGTTAAAACCGTCAGCGTTTGGAATAAGCTGCGCGAAAGCATAGTTTTTGAAGGCACTGCGAATACTTTCAGAAGCGTCTTCAACGATACTGGGTAAAGAACCCTTCATCAATCTAACGTACAAATCAAGAACTGACGTCCGAGCTAAACTCCGTCGCAGTGTCCAACGTACCCGTTGGTACCTGTGACCCTTGTGGTGCCTCATGCGAGAGCAGCGCCACACCTTATATAAGGAAATGAAATAGACTAATTCAATAGCACTGAAGGTATGAAGGCTGTTTAGTGTTAGGCCAATCGAATTTGCGACTTTGCATTTGTCGATGAGTACTGTGTAGTGCAGTGTACCATGTAATGGACCGTACTGTGTAATGCAATATACTGTATTGTGTTATATTCTGTGCTGCATAATGTAAGTAGTGTATTGAGTGCTGTATAATGGCGACTGTAGAGCGTACAGTGGAGCTACGGACAGTTTGAGATGTCGGGTATTTCTGTATTCAAGGCAAAACCTTACCTCTGCAAGGGAAGAAAATAATAGCTAGTTGATTAAATCTTATGCTTGTCATGGGGCTATACTGCTTGCCTGGTATACAAAAAAAAAACTTTTAATTCGACAAAAGAGTAAAACTTGTTCGGAATACTTCAACAGTGACACATAATTGTATTTCGAAACCTATTGTAATATTCACCCTGTTTTTCATCTAAAATAGAATGAAATTATATAATCCTGCTCTGAAAAGAGTGAAATGGATTTGTAATTCAACACGTTGACTCCGAAGTGGGTCATATATGGTACACGCGATCATCTAACCTAACCTATTGTAACCAAAGCACTATCATGTATAAATAAAAGTTTTCGAGTTTTCTTCATATTTGTTTTCATCAATCGAATAAGCTAGTTCTGATTAGAAAGAAAATTAATAGAGTAACCAAATTTGTGAAACCAAAATCCTTCATTTTTAAATTCACAGTAGAGAAATTTGTCGGCATGTAATTTTACCTGTGTGGAGAATCGGAGTCAACGTGTTAAAAGACTAATTCCTTCCTTCTTTGTATATTCGGAATGTTTTTCCATATAAATTGTTTCATCCATAAACGTTTTCTTTCGTTTTTTATAATAAGAAGCTCCACGATACTACATGCTTTTACACGTATTCATGTATGATAAAAAGTCAACGGCTAAGTGATACATTAGCTTATGTCAATGATATGGAGCGCGGCACACCAGCGGGCGCGTTCCAGTGGTGGGTTCGGCCTAGAATTGAGATATTACAAGGCTGTCGAATGTACAATTATGAACTCTAGTAATCTATGTTCTTGCGCACTGAAAGAATGGCTGTAACAGGCACTACATATTTTTTTCATAGTTAGATAATTGATTAGTTTATGCACTTTTGCTTTCATTTTATACTTTAACTTAGTCAATTGGCTTCACTCAATGACACGTGTACTTGTAAGTGTGTGACGTACATTCTTGTCAGTTACCCTTAACAAACCCACATCTTGTGTACATGACAATATTATGCTATCATGTGTATTTGGCAAGTGATTATTGTGATAATTGGGAATCAAATATTATTTTGTTTGATCATATTCAAAGTGAAATGAAAAAAATTAGATGATTATTTCAACGTCAGATTCTTACTCTCAGGTGTACTCCTTATATCTTGAAGTGTACGTCAATATAAAACTACTTCTGAAGAAGAACTGCGTTTGTTGTGTCATACGAGAGTTCAATTTTGGAAAGTGTACCTGGTACAAAAGTTTTCGTTGGTTGTGGTGTTATGCTATCATGAGATATTAATCTTGCTCTCAGACGGCGTATAACTTGGGGTATAAACACAAGAAAAAAATAACATGGCTCATTCCTGTAGCCATTTTTTATAATATTCCAACTGTGTTTTCTTCCTCAATATCTCTACCACGTTTTATGATTTCTTCAATCTTTACACTCTTTACCTTTTCCTAGGGTGAGACGGTGCTTTTACCCACTGAACGCCTCTCAAATTGTGGCCCTAATTACGAGGACTACGGCATCAGAGTTAAATTCAGTTTTACTAAAAAGATATATTTGATGAAAATATTGTAAATTCATAGTACTCCAAAGTCCTTAAAAGAGACATAAGTTTATCTAGTGCTGAATGTACAAATTAAATAAAAAATTTGTAACATGCAAAATATGGTGGCACTTATTTGTGAAAGCTCATAAAAGTGAAATAATTTTGAACACTACTCCCAGAAGTAAATACCGTGTCTCAGGGTGGCTTATTGTTCTAATAACAAGCGAAACCACTGATGATGACCTTTTCTTCTGTAGATCTCGAAGCATATGTATTAGGTAAGTATTTAACTTTAACTCACTCTGTATGAGGTAAGGCTGAAATCGCATATCATTTTATTATGCACTTACAAATTATGTTGGTATGTTCTTTCGGTAAATAGAGCTTTCGAGTTCTACGGATAGAGTTAAATGGGTTAGGTAACATAAATAATTCCATAAAACACTGACTGTCAGTTTACCGTCTTAGATCGCATAAACGCCTTCGTTCCAAATTTTATCACGGAAGGTCGACTGGAAGTTGATCTTTGCTCTATCCTGTGGAAGATATACGAAGAAAGCTCAAGTTTTATCACAAAAGAACATTGAAAGAAAAAAACTTAAAGGTGGAAGAATACAGATTAACAGCGTAATATTCAAAGTTATCATGAATATCTGTTATGCTGAAAGTTGACTGTTTAGGTGAAGCTGGAACTTGTATTACGACATTCAAGAAGGGCCTCTTTGTAAGCTTCAAGAGGCTTAACATTATCGATTGATTCGACCGCTGCGTATGGATCGAAACGAAACAACCCAGAGTCACGAAAGAGAAAAGAACAAATGAGATAATGCTCAAATATCTGAAGAAGAGGTGTTGGAGGGACTCGGTGTAACGGAGACAGATGGGAAGATGAATGAAGGACATATGGCGAGTATTGTAAGATTGAATAAATTCAAAAATTTAAAGTAGCAAGGACATCCATGGTGAACGAATGCAGTCTTTGTATTGAAAAAATTATGAAGTCAGAGGAGCGAGGAATAGGTCAGAAGTGGGAGAAAAAAGTGACGAGAGCAGGATTGGATGAATGGAAGAGATGAAAGCCCCTGTTTAACAGAGGTCTTGGCTCTCGAGAAATTAAAATGCAAGAGAAGAGAAAATTTACCATGTTAATTGAAGAAACAGTTGTAAGCTAGGCAGTGCGGTGCTGTGCGAGAGCCAGTGCTTCTCATGGCGCAGCTTCTTTTCTGTGACTTGTGCGCATGCTCACAACTGCCCATTGCCCCGCCGCCGGCACTGTGAAACACGGTGATCCATACAAGAATTTTTGTAATATATCTATGAACAAATGGCACGATTTCGAACACTAAGCTGAAGAAATATAAAATTTGCAATCTTAATGAAAGGATTCGAGAAAAATGCAACAAATATTTTCATTTCATGGCATGAACCATTCCGCGAGAAAATATGAGACCTGCAATTCTGCAGTGCCAGTGCAAATGCATGAGCCGCCACTGATTTGAAATGATTAATATCTTTCCATACTATAAAAAATATGTAAAATTGAGAGCAGACATCACAGCCGTTGAACAACATCTTGACACTTCTGATAAAGAAAGGGTTCTCAAGAACAAAATAAAGGAAACTTGGAACCTAAAATCATATATTTATATACTACAATTCCAAAGCTCGAGCTCGATTTAGCATAAATCAGCCTTGGTGGGTAAAATTTTATAAGGTTAATTTTCCTTTCATTATGGAAGTCAGGGAGCGAGCCTCTAAACGAACAAATTCTCCATTTCATGCGTTCTGACTTTGACAAGCACAACGGCGCTTGCAATGTACCACGGCCCGCGCGTCACCGCAAGAAGAAGAAATGCGGTAAATCTGACATGAAATATTGTTATTTTCAGTATCACTGATACGGACTGCCTTTTCTGACAGTCTCGCTATTAGTCTAGGAAAATGGACCCGGGAATTTTCTCCGATCTAAATCCTTAAAAGCGTGACAGAGAGACGGACCAACTAAGTAGTTAACAACTGTCTATTAGTATATAATAGAATTCCAGCGAATAGGAATAAAGTTAAAGCCATAATTCATTTTAATTTGCACGCACGAATTGAAGTCAGGTTTATTTTCCTCAAATATTTTTACGGAAACAGTAACCGTAGCCAATGGCACCAAACAGAACACCAGGCAAGCAACCCTCTCTGAATCATCTGCAAGTTTGTTTACAAAATGCGCAAGCTTTGGAGGCAATGACGAGTTGTTGAAGGCTTTCGTACGAGAGGCTGTAACAAAGGTACGAGAGGCTGTAACAAAGGTACGAGAGGCAGTAACAAAGGTACGAGAGGCTGTAACAAAGATAGGAGAGGAGGTGGAGACCAGAAAAAAAGATTAAATTCATGATTAATGAGAATCCCACTTTAAAAGGACAAACCCGTCACGTTCTTAGGTTTCGTAGAAAGACCGCAGTAAATACTTTTCAACGACTTTCTGTGCGCAACCCTGGCGAACATATAATTTTGAGATGTATGAAGTTACGTTCTTAGAGACTCTAAGAATGAAACATGAAATCACACTTTATGTCAGCAATAACTATGCAAATGCCACAGAACGAGGGAAATTTTTAATGAAGATATTTCTCCAGCCAAAAGGATTTTTTTTATCTTTTTGAGTATTATTCCGAAATAGTCACAGGGCATTTCTCTTATACTCTGTCAGTGTTTAGCACAAAGGCATTCAAACCAACTTTGTCACAATGAGCAGAACGTAATTTTAAGGAATTTAAGTTTCTTTAAGTTTGACCTTTAGAAGACGGTTACTAGTCAATTGAACTCGCATCAAAAAACCTGCACGACAGAAAATGTTCCAATTATTTCGACATTCATCTTGTATGAGTATTGTGATAAGATTTAAATTGATGGGAAGCATCTGTCATCTGCTGTGTTGTACGAGTGCGTGTACAGAACAAAAAACTGCTTGCTCACAATTTTTTTATTCCTTGAAGCAGAGCATGAATCAACAGAACAAATTAGATATCATTATTAAATGCATGGAATGTTAACGATTCTACGTTATAGCATTTTGAGTATTAAGTAGATTGGTATGTATAAACTTTTTTCTTTTCCGTATTCACTTATTTCTTGTAGGTGGTATTCAAAGACTAAAAAAATCAATAACTCAAATTTTTACGACCAACCTGAGAACGCTTCGTCAATGGAGAAAACAAGAAGAGAAATAAACCTAGTACGACGTATTGAAAAATGGATACTCATACAGGAAATTCAAACACTTCCTTGTTGTTGTCCTAACTCGAGTGTGCGCACGACGCTCGCTGTGGTCAATCTCCATCGCTTGCTCCATCGAGCTCTTTATTCCTTTGTTTTCATAGTGATTCACTTTTTAGAATTTCTTATATTTTTTTAAATCTGTCGCATTCACAGGGACTGATAGAAGAATTACCAGAATGAAAGAATAACAAGAATTGATAAAATGTTTTCCACTTCCATGGTGAATCATGGCTGACATTTCAAGCTTATTTTAAATTTGGCATCACTTGCCCTAGCCACTCTAACACATCCCCGCATCTTTGTGAGATTTGATCTTTTTGAGGTGTTCCTCAAACCATTGCGCTCTCGCTGCCTCGCTGGGGCTATCGTCAAGCTGCCTCCCCTCTTCCCCTTTTCCGCCCCTCTTCTCCCTTGTCTCTCCCTCTTACTCTCCTTCAAGTCCCCCTCTCCCCACCACCTTCTCCCAGGGGGCAGCGTTGGCGCCAGAGTGGGAGTACTGCCTCGCCCATTTAACTCCCCTCAAACTTCCCCTCTCTCTTCATTTGACACTCTTCCCCTCCCCTCTTTCTCTCTCTCTCTCATTTTTTATCTGTTCTTCTCGACTTATCTTCATGTGCCAATCTATCCTTCCTCTCTCCTTCTTTCTTCTAATCTGTTTCCCTCTCCTCTCTCCATACTACCCATATCCCTCCGAATGTCTCTTTCCATCTGTTTCCCTCGCTTCTCCTCCTCTCTTCCTCTCTATGGCTTTCTCACTACACGTCTGTTGCCCTCTTCGTTTTTATTCTGTACACTTCTCATATAATCCTTACGCTCGTTCACCTTCCAGCAATCTTTTATCCTCCCTTTTACTCTTGAGTTTTCGCTAGGTTTGCCTGTTCATGCGATTTCTTTTCTCTTTTTACATGCTTTAATTTGATCATATTGTTTTGAACCCTATCGCGACTAAACAAGGAAGTAAAAATAATAGAAGTATATACACACATATATATATATAT
>VOMN01072965.1:0-11600 GCA_014899125.1 Orchestia grillus | reverse complement strand
GAATTTGAAAATGGGTTTCCTTTTTTCTGGGACACCCTATATAACAGTGTAAGTTCTAACGCAGCTATAACGTCTCACAGAACGTAGTCTTTTACACTCGTATATCGACATCAAAGTTCAACATTTGCATGACTACTCTCTTACCTATGTACAATTAAGCCTTCACTATATACATGTACTCCATGGACACTAGACCGACGTACACTAGACCGACGTACCCTCTACAGCAGAATGTGTAACGTACTCAGCACTTCGGGGCAGTTCAATGTCTGATCAAAGTTCTCTCTATATGTATTCCAGGTTAATAGTAATGCGAACTTGACTCAGATTCAATCATTTCGAACAGATTCGCAGGAAATATTTGGAAAGGGTGAGCCAATACTGAAAATGAACATCATCTAATTTCACGATTCAATGTCCTAAGCAAAATATTGCGCCGAAATGACAACAAAGCAAGTGACCTTTTCTTCTGGAAAAAATTAGAAATTTTATGTCAGAGTTAAGATATGGGCACAAAAGTAGAAGCTAACACCAATGTGTTATTTTGTGCTGCTAACAAATGTACCAAGTATTCATTACAATACAAAAAACGGTTTCGTCCATAGTTTAAATCATCAAAATCTGTCGTAACAAGTTAAGTTAAAATTATTTTAATATTTATTACCTCATGATTATTATCAATTATTACACCGCGCATTGGAATAACAAGCCATAATAACGGTTGTAAAGCAGAAAAAACGACAGATGAATAATCAGTTCCAGACGCACGAAATACAAATTTGGAAATACTAGTCATTGTCTACCCTCCCATTACATTTTTTAATTATTTCCAGAACTTAGCAAGTCATTGTACTGCTGTGTTCTGCTCCTTCAGAATATAACATTCCATTTAAATAAATACACAGTGCACGCTTTCATTATCGTCCCACGTAAGGATGTTGTCCTTGAGGAACGACAAATCTGTTCTTTCATTTTTTTAGATCTTGCTCTCTAATTATGATCCGTGCGCTAGACTCGCACGCATTGACAATCTGATGCTAACACAAACAATTTGCTAAACCATCTCAAAGTTTGAGGCAGTGAGCCAGTCGTGCCAAGTCGGTCGTCGCTGGGGCACCGCGCCCAGACGTCGGTAGCCTCGACCACTCAAGAGACGGTCTCAATTACTTCATGAGAACGAAGATAGTCTCCTAATATTTTAGTGAGTTATATTCAATTAAAAGCTTGCACATACTGTCTCAAAATTGTAGTTAGGATACCATAATTTTGAAACATAAATTATTCATTCAAAATAGTTCAGTAGTATTCTGAATTATTGGCAGAATGAAAATAAGGAGCAAAAGAATATTGGAGAATTACCCTAATTCACAGCAATGTAAACGGCAGGATAAAAAGTAAAGTTCTTTAAAATAGCCTGTTACCTCAGTTACAGAAAATAAAAAAAGGGGAATGATGAAATGAAATTTTAAACTGTTTAAAAATACTTTGATTCTCGTATGAAAAATAAGTAGAGAATATTTTGACTAACAATTACTTTCCAGCAACACACCGCACATATGAACAGCTTCGTAGTTCATGGTTCAATTTTGGGATAGACATACTTTAGAATAGATATTAAACTTCTCCATTACAAACCGGTAGCGTACAGGAAAGTTCCTCAGAATTTTCCAATACAGCAACAAAGTTCTGAAGATCTAAAGAGTAAGAAATACTTCAATTTGTAAACATATTTCCACAAGTGGAAAGATGTTCTGAAAATGTGGTGCTGATAGCGAGGGATAGTCACACACAAGGATTCTCACTTTGGTCGATGATAATTCTGAACTAAAGAACTTAGCTCTCAAAACGGAGTACTCGTATATGGTCAGAAGAAAAAATAACCAATCGATAAATGAGTTAACGAATCAATGCTCAGTTCAACACGAGCCAACCGTGGCTTGTCCAAGTTTAGTCTTTATATTTCTGTGACTGTGGAGGAGACAGAAGCGAAGTTATAAGTTCTGTGGACCAAGGACGCAGGTTTCACTTTCATATTCAGTGTCCGTAGATCTCAAAGGTTATGCAATATTGAACCCGAATTTAATTGCTGTGAAAGAATGTTAAATGTTTCCAGTTTTCATTTTCTGCTCCTTTAAAACTGAACTTTTAGAACGACTTTACAAAATTCCTACAGAATTGTATGTTTAAAAAAATCCTGGGTGGCTGGTACATCAATAAAAGCTACCTAAAATAACACAAACGATTCCTTTCCGATTGCACTGAAGCCAAGCGTTGAAATGCAAAATGAAAACTCGCAAAACGCAGAAAAGTTCATTCCGAAATGAAAGGAAATATTTCAGGATCCCACCGAGGCCAGCTGCGTGCCAGTGCTCAACATGCTCAGTAAATAGTTACAATTGAAATAAGCTTAATACTAAGATGAACATACAAATACCACGTACGGAAAGCCAACCCCCAAAAAAAGGAACAGTCACACACCCACATGAAATGCCTACACATTTTTACCACAAATTTTCGATACTTAAAATTGAGGATAAAATTAACTGAACCCAGGGCCGATCTACTTACGCATCGCAAAGTCGCAGTAGCGGGGAGGCACTGGCGTTTTAACTATTTCTCAATTGTTTCTACCGCACTAATGATAACTGTAGTTTGCGTACACACAATTTAGCGATTAACAAAAGTTTAAGTTGAATATTAATTTTTTCTGGATCAATAACGAGCCCCGATTTAACCCAAATTCATCATTAGCTATATTAGAGAAAGCCTTGTTTTAAATCAGCCGAAATTTTACAAGCATTCATTGGTTGAATGTCTACGAAGAATTTGCAACAGGCAATATATTTGTTCTCCAGTGCACGTAGTCTCACACAGATGACAGCAATAAACACAAGAAATGCTGCAGAGATCTTTGGATGCACACTAAGCCACTGTTAGGCTTACATGAATGTCTCAACTGTACCTACATGAACACTAGTCCAGCAGTCGGCGCTCTGAAAGCAATACCTGAACTTTAACTCCATTTTTAGGAAATAAAGTCGCGCTGCACATGGCCACACTCCGGATTCCAAAGACAAATTTTCAGGGTACGCGCAAGGTCGAAAATTACACAATCATAAATTAGATTGGAAAATGATGAAAAATTGGTCGAAAGTAACGTACCTCACTGAAAAGTTAATTAAGGTGCGATGACTTGCATCTCGCCTGTTTTATTAACTTTAGTTTGTACGTTATTTTTCTGTGCATTGAAAGGATTCAGAGTCGCTTCAAATTTATTCTGTCCTTTAAATTATTACAGCATGAGCTATACAAGTTAAGTTAATTCAAAAATATTCATGCGTTATAGCATTAGGTTTTTAATACACCATTTGTTTAGGTTAATTTTGAACATAAAGGTGACGATTTCAACATCATACTAGAATTTATTTTTATGGGTGGAAAAAGTTTGAGTAAAAATGTGGCCGAAACATGTATAAAAAATGCAAAAGTCTTTGAACAACATTGACGTAGATACAAATTTTAAGAATGAATAGTCATCAGGATACATAATTTTGTCAAAGATTTTCTCGGTTTGTGTGATTCGGTGCATACCTTTCCCATACAGACAATGGAAGAAATGGAACCGTATATGATGAACATCCTGGCACAGTATCTGCCAATTTTTTACTGCTAGCTAACATGAGCTAACTAGACTCAAGTTAAGTTAGGGACAAAGCTAAAAGTTACTGAAATTCCATCAGGTTTTAAAAACGTTTTTAATTAATTTTAACCACTGTAGTTTCGTTTGTGAATGACTTCTCCTTTGCATCGTATACGGTCATTTTTAACATTCAAGCATATAAAAAATGTTCCAAAATAATAGTTAAGCAAGCAGCCTAATGCAGACTGAAATCAACATTCAGCTTCCGAAATTTCCTACAAAAATATAAAAGCTACAAAATTATTTTCAATATTCCACATGTTAAGCACACCTTTTCTCTACTAGATATTTGCAGCTTTGTTTACACGAGTAAATGGGATATACTTATGAACACCAATTACATTCGTTTTAAAAATGGTTAATAATGTAAAATACTCACTGAACCACCACATACCTAACAAATAATTGATGCTTATGCAATAAAGTATTACATTGCAGTTAGGGTAATACAAGAAACCTAACAAGAACAAGCCTGAACTAAAACTACTATGTAACAGAAAACACCTACTCAAATTGGTTAGCCACAGGACAGTTTGGAAAGTGGGAAGAAGACAATTACAAGATACATATTTAATGACTAATTATCAAAGAGCTGGGGTGGTATTGTGGTAGAGAGGAGTATAATAATGTTGATCAGGAGCCATATGGTGGTGGGACGCCGCTGCAGATGAGACCGGAGGTAGAGGACTCAAGGAGTTGTAAACGCCGTTGTAGTCTTTAGTCTCGTGAGGAGCGATGATCGAAGTTATGCTAAAAGGATGGACGGATGGATGGTAGTCTTTCAAGTTGTATTCCTTCAAATAATTTCCATAGTCTTTGGCGTGTCCATTCGGGTAGTCTTTGGGATAAAGCAGAGAAGGATGCAACGAAGGACTTATTTCATGCTGAATCTGATGGTGCAGGGAATGTCCGTTGTGATCAGCATACTTTTCCTGGCCGTACTTGTCGGTCAGTGGCTGATACTTATCACTGATGGGGTACTTATCATGAAGCTGATACTTGTCCTGGAGCTGATTATATTTATCAACTTGATTATACTTATCACAAGACGCATATTTGTCTGTAACAGGCGTTGCAGCTGGTGGAATTGAATGGTAGGGGTTTTCTGAGGGTTCTAACTTGGTGGCTGCTTCTAAAAGTTGGCTCATGCTACTAGTAACGTTGTCTGTGTTAGGAGGCTGAGGATGCTGATGGAGATGACTTGGATGAGCTCCATTGGGTGCAGCAGCCGCTGGGGACGTCATGTTGACGTCGTGAGTTTTGGTTTCTTCTTCTGCATTATCGTGGTTTTTCGTAGCTACTCCGGGCGACTGAGCGTGAGGCATTGCCTGAGGAGGAAGAGATCCTACTTGCGGCTTCTTTTCTTTCTTCTCAGCCTTAAATCTCTTCTGCCGCCGAAGGTAGCATCCGTTTTCAAACATGTTTCCAGATTCTGGATGCAGAGACCAAAATGAGCCTTTTCCAGGCTTGTCCGGAGTTCTCGGAATCTTAATAAAACAGTCATTGAATGAGAGGGAATGTCTGATAGAATTTTGCCACCTTTGCTGGTTTTGCCGGTAATAAGGAAACAAATCCATGATGAACTGATAGATTTCAGCGAGCGTGACCATTTTACTAGGAGCATTTTGGATGGACATTGTTATCAAAGATATGTAGGAGTATGGAGGTTTGGCATGTGTATACGAGCGGCGGTAGGTTTTATCCTGTCTCGCTCGTTGCAGGGCGTTTGTAACAGGACTGTCAGACTCGGGCAGCTCTCTGCCATAGGGCATCATTTGGTTCATCGAACTCATCCCACTCATTCCTGCTGCCATGCAGCCGCTCATGCTGTTCATTTGAGGCATAGCGGGATTCATGGGAGAAAATGTGCCCATTCCTCCCATACCGGGGCTCATACACTGACCTCCCATGCCCATACCCCCTATTCCGCTCATGGACGAAGAAAAATCCATGTTTGGAGGCAGACGTTGCTGGTAGCCGTTCATCATCATGGGGTTCATTGTATTCATATTGTAATGAGGTTGGGTCATGGGTGACACTGGCGGTGGAACACTGGTCATTGGAGTCATGGAATCACTGTACAACTTTTGAGAGAGCATCGTGGCGATTTTTGTATGAACGTTAGAAAAATAAATAAGAAACACTCGGCCAATCGAAATGAAAACTTCACATATTCAGGGAGGGTTTGCACTTCACTTCGATCACTGAGGCTCGGGTAGCACTGGCACACGAATTTCTGGCTAGCCTCTAGGTCGGAGCTAGGAAAGACACGGGAATTTTTCACTGACTAGGATGGGACACCTGGTCTCTGTCACAGGAACTCAACAGGTCATCTGAGGTCGCACGGCTAACACTTCCACACACAGTTCACTAGGAGAGAGTACGCTAAATTGAATGACCAAACACTTATCCTAATCATATGTGTGCGTACAGAGTTTGAGTTGGTCTTGTTTAATTCTGTGATCAGCAAAAGTACTTGTAGCACTCACGGACTGTAATAAGCGCTGGGTTGGTCCAAACCCTGAGTAAATATACTCGTGTTTGAGCAGATATCGTCGGTCCCTCCTCCCAACTTGAGCTGAATTCTCTCCTGCTGGCTATTGGTCCTGAGTCTCCGATGGAACTGCCAGAGGAACAAGACTTTTGCCGTTCGTCCAATTCTCAGTCACAAGCTTATCAGAAGGCGGAGCCGACGGTACGCTGCGGAAGCCTCTAGAGGGTGAAGCTCTGGAACTGGAACGGCCGTTGAGGAGGAGCCAACCAGCTGGAAGAGACTGGCAGGCGGGGCCTCATCGACCGCTATGCATCCCTGACGCCCTCCCCCTCTGGTGGCGGGCGATCATTGGGGCCGTTTCACTCGCATTGCTCGAGCTCGCTTGCCCATTACGCTCTACACCAACCCATTGTTGTTATTTTTATCTCTTTAATTGCATGAGAACGTAAATTTCCTTTAACTTCACTCCCCAAGGAAATTCATTTTGATTGACTAAAAACACGGAAAAAGTCAAAAGTTTCACCTGATATGGATTGAAAGATCTTATCGAAGCATTCGATCTTCTCAACTGATGGTTACCTTAGTTCTTATCAAATTAATGATAGTGGGTTAGGACAGCCGAAGTCAAATGCGCTTCAGGCCTTTCTGTACAAGCGATGTACAGTGCGTAAAAGAAATTAACCTTGACCGATAATGAGAAACAGCTGCAATACGCTTTCATTATCTCCACGATAAGGGTATCTCGAAATCGACCAGTTCTGAGCTCAAGTCCTGCTTCTTTGTGCGCGTTTCTCTCCTTTTGTGGAGAAATTTAAGCCAATCTTAGAGTTGGAGGGTGAAATTCAACCATAACTCGCATCAAGAATAACTAGGGTGAAAACTCCTCTGCCCTAGAGTCGTGATTTGCAAACTACGAGACAACTTCTAGAGCAGTGTAACTTTGTAGTTCGTAGACTTATACCAACATTTTAGCGTCAATATACTATTCATCTACTTGGACTTCAATTAGGAAATTCATTTCATAAGAAATTAGGTATAATTACACGTAGCATAGGCTAACTACATATTTGACGTGACTTATACCTAGATGGAATTCCTAGTTGATGTAGAATGGGTTAACTAAAAGAATACGCTAAATAAATATTTAGGGGTAATATTATGTTGATAGGTTTGATCATTTAGTAATTTCCGCTCTGCTGCACATCCTAGATCTTACTTTCTCGAGACGAGGAATATAAAAAACACACTTTAACAACAGTGCACTTTCATGTAAATGTTAGGACAGTTATTGAAAGATCCTGTAAATTTTCTGTACGAAGTCTGTTGTTCGATTATGTACAATTTGAAGATTACTTTAGTACGAATGCTACTAACCGCACACAGCAGGAGTTACATGCTACCATACATAACAATAAATTATTTGTTACCAGATATTCGGAACATCGTAAAACCGAAACAATATGTTTAGCTGATCACGTTTCCTATTTTAACTTAAGGTTAGGCCTTACAATGTAATGCACGACATGACAGCGCTGGTATAAATTTATTGCGCTATTCTAGCATGCTAACAGGTATATTTTCTTAAATAACGACTACGAATCAAAATATTTCTAATGAGTTATTATTCGCAGATTGTCTCAAATGAAAGAGAGCGCCACCACATAGATACCCTGAGTCCTTTTCCCAATCTAAATCTTTCGCCGGAACATTTATAGTTATCAATTATTTTTCTTTCCTAATTATTTTTAAAAATTATTTTATAAATTTGTTAACTCGGCTGCAAAAAAGGCACTGTGTTATCTTAACATGGTCAGCGCTGAAAAGTGTCGCAAAAAACACTATTTTTGCTCCAAAATGGATATCATGCAGTCGACGAACTAGACCAGTTTTGAAGCTAGTTTTTTTCAACCTGGAAGCAACAGACTTGGTTTTCGAATTTGTTTTGTTTCTTTTAAAAAATTAAAAAAGTATAACGGCAATATTAGTGTATACAGAATACTGTATGTATATATGCCTTTATTTAGACACACTGGTGCAATCGATGTATGATTTCACAAATAATAGCTTGTGCTATATTTCTACGATAATATCGGCAAGAAAAATTAAAATTAACTAACTTGTTTGTACTTAATTAATTTCATATGCAGTGTAAGTGAGTATTTGCTGAAGCGTTAGCACATCTTTAAAATAAGTTCAATATACTCAGCGTAAGGGAATTTAAGAACATATTTGTCCAATACCTGGGATTGCAGGCAGGTAATTTCTGTACAATGTTGAACGCACAAAATGATGCTTTGGGCCTCGCTCTTAATTACGGTGAAAATTAATTTACATTTTCATTGAAAGATAATTATGCTATGCGATAGCGATGCTTCAAATCGTTTCACTTATTTGAAAATCCGTTTTAGAGGAGCAAACCTTTGGGATTTTTTATGTGTGTACATATGTGTTACATAAATTGTTGATTGTATACATATATAGACTCTATACTTTTATATACTCGTATATATGTGCGTTATCGATTTAAATCTATTAATCTTACTCTATGTATATTCAAGAAAGAAAATGCTCAGCAAAAATTGCTTCTACTACATAGATATCTGTATATATATATATATACATATATGTATATATATATCCACAAAGCTTTTACTCGATCAGGGGCAAAACGAGGAAGACTGCAGTTTCTTCACCAGGGTAACTCCCAAGTTTCCAGATTCATGGAGGTAGAAGACTCATCTTTCGAAAAAAATAGTACTTCTACCTTCATCAGTTTAGAAACGTCAGAGTTCTCCTGGAGAAGAAACTTGTCTTCCTCCTTTGGTCGTTCAGTAAAAGCTAGAGATACTTTTTTGAGGAGAACTTTCCCTTCTTGTCTTTCATTTTTTGTAACAAAATCTACATAATTATAGATGTGTCGTTGCAAACGCAACAAAATTCGAGTCTGAATGTGTAGAGACTGAAAAAATATGATGCTGAAAGAACCTCTTGACAAATGAAAAGATAACGATCATCTGTCGTTAATGGCCGAATAATTTTCGATTTTTTCGAGAAAAATATTCTTGTTAAAAAAAAGGTTTCATTTTTTCGAGAGGATCGGCAAAAAAAAACCTTAAAACAGGCCACCAGGTTTGAGCTGTAGAAAAATGTTACCTAGAACAGCAGCAGGGCGTAGGAAGAACAAATTTTGGGAACTTTATATTACCATTTGTTGGTTCAAAACCCATTGTATTCGTGTTAGAACCTCAATGTACGGAAACGCTTCCCGAGCGGTAGGAAAACATGCACATGTTGAACGTAGCTCCCTGATATTGTATTTATTTTCCGCCAGTTAACTTGGATTGATATTGCGAACTGCCATTTACATTTACTTTGCCTGCAATTGCGACATGCTGTAATCCGTACTAATGTACGATGAGATAATATTTGTATTTACATTATATTCATATTATATTTATATTATATTTATATAGTGAACCGTGATAATGCAACGTAAGTACGTGAGCTTAACTAATTCGCTTTATAATCCTAGTTTTCTTGATTTTATGATCCTTTAATACATGTAGGACAAGAGATTAAACTGTAATGACATTAATTTAGTAAGGAATTAATAGTGTAGTTTTGTCAGTTTGTGGATATGCATAAAAATCACACAGAAGAACTCGTAAAATAGCTAAGGTAAACTCCGATGTCAAGACATTTCATTTTCCACCCGTCATTTCATTTGTAATTAAATGGGATTGATATGTTAAGCTCTATCTCATACAGAAATTTCATTTTCAAGATGATGACGACGTCGCTTTTGTCTTATAATTAACACAGTAAAGCTGAGTGGAAACGTTTTGCCAAGTTTGGTGCGTCAGTTGTTCAGGTTCTTTATATATAAGCGAGTTCAATTTTTTTTTTCAACATCACTTCACGAATGCGATACGTTAGGCACTTTCTATGTATTGCAGTTTACCCATTCATGATTTTTTATTCAAACATTCATGCACACACGTAAACACCAAACAACGAAAAAGATTTGTTTCCAGCGAGAAATGAATGGGTAAATCTACTCCTCATATTTTGTACTTCGATATCATTTAGAGAATTTTGATTCCACTTCAGACTGAGTCGTTAGGATAAGTTTTTCTGAGTTTTGAGTTTTCATATCAGGAGGCTGCAACGTAGTCCATCATCCCGCGGTGAGGCCACACCCAGGGAACGTACGCAGGACTGGCCAATGATCCAAACTTGACCAAAGTGCTTGATACTTTGGGTACTGCTTTACTCCAGGTCGATGACCAGCTACGTCAATACATACACAGTGTACATTTTTAAGTCACGTGAGAAATGCCGATTCATTGAAAGGTTGTAAACGTAGTAAACGTCCACGGGCGTGACCGAAACAGATGAGTTTCTCAAACACGAATTTTTGATGATCGCGTAACGATTTACAACGAACATGTGGTGTGATTTACGTTGTAATCTCGTAGGCTGTTAAAACGACTATACAGTTTGACGAGTTCCACTATGATGCGTAGCCGCGTCCTGTAAGTCAAGCTGCAGACTTCCTAAGTCCTTTCTTTGTGGACTGATTCATTTGAATAAGGTCATCTGAATCTCATAAACGGAATCGAAACGGTTAACGAAATGGCTTTTTCTATCACACAGAAAACACTTGAAAAGTAAAATAAGTTTTCAAGGGGCAGCTATATATAGATGCTTTTTAAAAATATAAAGTCTACGGAATATAGCACCATTATTTCATTTTCCAATGAGCTACCTACTGAACTTTGTTGCTCATCCACTCACAAACATATGCATTCAAAGACTTTTAATACTGTAATAGAGTGCTGGTTGATATCTATAAAATATTAGTTTTAAATTGTTTAATATATAAAGATCTCTCACCGATTCATCGCTGGAGTATCCGTAATTTATGGCGTATGAATTTTGTGGAAGTCTGATAAGAGCTAGCGTCAGTACACAAGTAGTTTTACCTATGCATACCTCATCAAAAAAATAGTTACTCTCATTCTATGTTTTACTTCAGCCAGAAAATCGGATTTGAAATTTGAACGAACCACTTTTCATCCTCTGCAAGCTGTTTATATATTACAGAGGTTGGACAAACAATGGAAACACATAACATTTTAGAATCATAATCTTTGAACATATTATAAACAATAAAAAATTGACGTATTTTAATGTTTATTATTGTTACTACTTAGGATGTTATTTAAATTGACTGTTTCTTACCAATAAATTGAGAAATTTGGTTATAAACAGATCCCTTTCAACGAGGCTAATTTGTTGGTGCTCGTATGACAAGTGCTAGCGTAACTGAAACTGCCCGAATGCTTGACGTATCAAGAGGTGCTGTCCCAAAAGTAATGACTGCCTTTGAAAGAGAAGGAAAAA
>VOMN01072963.1:0-29565 GCA_014899125.1 Orchestia grillus | reverse complement strand
GGCAGTTACCCCATCCCTCGCTGGTAAGTGGTGAACCACCCTGGAAGTTTGTGCCAGAGTTTGGCATGATGGAAATGGATATTTTTAGAGGGGGTCTGTGAAAAGGGGGTTAGCTGTGATCATCTGAAATGTTTTAACTCATTTGAAAATAAAATGAGATAATTTTTATTAAGTCATTTCGCGAGTGGGCATTTTTAGACTTCGTAAATTGATATATTTAGAGGTATTTCGTGAAGAACTAGGAGTTTTCATTTGAAAGTAATCTGCGTATGATGAGAAATAAAAAACGCTGTTTCGCTAGTAGTGAATTAATATTCCCAGCTCTGCTTATTAAACATTAGCTTTCCACGTACGTACAGATCAAGTGAACACAGTGATTTTGGAGAGTTTCTGATTTATTTTAGGTATATGATACAATTTATGTATTTTCACGTAATCAAAACGATGACATTGTTTACTTGTGTAAATCGTAATATTTTTGAAAGCCCAAGTTTCACACTTATTATATTTTTATATTTACTCTAATCGTTTAGATTAATGGCATCATCAATTACATGAAAGACAATTAAAGAAGAAAAGCAATGACTTGTAACCTTGATTACCCTTTGATCATATATTCAAAATTTTCCCCTATATTCGCATATATGTAGTAAGTAATCTCAACTATGAAACGTTCGTCTTCACCAAAATCGCTTAAGAAAAAGTGATCGTACAACAAAAACATGTTAGTTAAAATACTAGTCAGCTTTCACATCGTTTGTACGTACGAATTTACTTACCAAAAAGAGCGCAAAGAGAAAGTGTACTCGTAACAGTGATCTCAGTTCGAAATAATGTTCAATATCTTAAAGTGATGTAATGTATATATATATATATATATTGAATGAATCATAGCCTCCAGTCATTAAGAACGCAATTTTATTGCTTTAAAAAATTAAAAACAAATTTTTATTACGGATATTAAATATTGCGGAAATGTAAAATACTGTGGTTTGATCATCAAGATCAATATCGTGTTTCTCTCCTCTCACGTTAATTTATGCATACAACATGTTAAATTTTACCTTCCCCAAATTGTTTCATTGTAAAATGCTCGACGACAGCGAGGAGCGACGAGATCTCTTTCTTTTTCCAGCAGAATTAAAAATTCCTTCTTTGAAAGCTTTGAGCCAAGTGACAGTATTTGATTTTCATCTATTCACTGGAAATGCCAATTAAAATTTGTTGATCTTTGATCAACGTCTCGATTCATCATCAAAGCCAACAAAATTTCAGAAATTTGGAATCATTGTCGGTGACTTCAGAAGCACAAATTTTCTGATTTGAAAAATGCATATTTTAAATTAATTTTTTTTCTCTGAATCTAAAACTCATGGCAATTTGAGGTTGGCCTTATAATAATTAATTAATTTCTTTTGGATTTATCCGCGCTAATTTTAGCCGGTACAGAAGTAAAACCATCAAATTTGCTGACTCATAAAAGATGGTTTTATTGCTAACGCTGAGAAAAATATAGACATTCTATTCCGGGTTTTGTACAAAAGAAGTGTTACAAAAATTATATAAATACATCCTTACTATAATTTACTCTTCGTTTTTTGGCATTACCAGAGAGTGTGAAGTTAATGAAATAGCTGTCGGGCAGAATTTATCTGAGACTAGATACAGTTTTATGGGAATTTTTTCCAGACGCCCACGTTCAAGAAAATCTATTATTTCGTACAGTAAGGTCTTTATCTCAAAATAAACTTTAACGCGCACAGCACAAGAGCCATATTTTGGATTTGGTTTTATAAGGGGATCCTTGAGGTTACCGACCCTCTCTATTTACCAACCCAGTAAATAATAACTACGAGCGCTAGGATGCTGAAAATGCTTTATTCAAGAGAAGAACATTTTTATGATGCCGTAAAAATTAATATCCTATTTCCTTATCGACCAGAAAATTACTTTTTGTTTTGATTATAAGAACAATAAGTGCGCAAGAGTACACAGGGACAACGTAAACAACGGAAGTGCAACGTGATTACCGAATCCATTTCAGAAAAACGACCAGTGTAGCCGCAGCTCGTACTTGTGTTCAATTTTGCTGGTAAAGAAACCAAATCAAATTTTTCTTTAAAAATTGTGCTCGTCCAGAAATCACATTTCGATGCATTCTATCGTCATTCTACTGAGGTAAACATCAGGCTGGTGCAGCTCTTTAGTTCTGTCTATAATGACACATCGTTCTTCTATTCGTAAACTATCCGTATCAATGCAAAATAGTTTCACGTGATAAAAGCACATCAAATGTCGGTGAAAATGAGAACATATAGAAGTTTCTACGGCCGTTAGTTACGGAGGTATAAGTTTTTAAAAAAGGAAACTTTTTTATGAACCACACTATATAGGACAATGGGAAATGTTCTCAGAATGCCCGTGTCTCAAACAACTTATTGGTGATGCTGACTATATTAAATTAAACGTATATATTTGAGTACTTTGTTCACGTACTGTCATATTTATAATTTATTATCAAGCTTTTTAAGCATCATTTGAGTTTTTATTTTTTATGAAGGTACAGTAGCTAATTTGAAAATAGCTCGCTTCAAACAATTCATTTAAAATTTCTCGAAAAGTTTTCTCGTTACACTAATTTAGTTTCAGATTAATTAAAACAAAAATATTTCAGCAATTGGTAACATGAAACGTAGCGTCACCGGAGCATAACTTACGTCAAACAACTACAGTAGTTCCAGCTCGCTGGAGTGACATTTAATCTTAAAGCCATACAAATCATCATACACGGTTTGGCCACACGAAAAATGTCAAAAATTCAGATGCAGCTCAGTCTCTAGCGACGCGACTTAAGCCTCTTTTCTGTGCGGCGATCGTGGTGACTGTTGAAGCCTCAGCGTCCACTTTACGAAGCAGAGGATTGGAGCGGGGAGCCGTCTGAATTCTGCAAAAGTCCCTCAGTTTCATTTTTAAATGCAACTTTATCTTAAAGGTTTCGAGCCATAACATTTTATGATTCCGCCAGGTGTCACATGACTCCTGTAGCTAGGGAAAATATGATGCAGCCGTCAGGAATTTTATCTGATGTGAAGTTTTCACTCCCACACAAATACGAACTGTTTTATCGTGTAGGCACTTTCGAGGTCACTGAAAGCTCTGGATTTTAACAACTGTCGGCGGTGGGGCCGAGTGCCTTACACCGTCGTGGTGTTACAATCCATTTTGGAGAGCTTTGTTAAATTCTAGACGTAAAAGTCCGAGTTGTTTTATGACTACACTATAAAATGGTAGTAAAATAGGTAGATCTACTCAAGTAAAATGGATAGCCCAGCATAATGCGAGACGTAAGAAAAAGATATTTTTCTTATATTTCTTCAGCTTCGTCTCACATTTGTTCTACACTCACACGCTCACATTCCAAACAACACGTCACACTCAAATATTCAACTCATGCAGTACAGTAATATTCTATGCGCTGTGTACACGCGCGAGTACTGAGCTCCGAAAAATTTCTAGCTCCCAATATTTTAGGCAAACTGCTCAGGATGCTTTACAGAATTGGATTACATTGGATGCCGGCCAGAGTGTTTTATGTGTTTGTGCAGAATGTTGTACGCAGCGCTGTTCATGGCTGTGAGATAGAGTACTCTGCTAGCTAGGCCGGATACTGTGATCACTGGCCTGGGCACGTTGAGGCTGAGCAGAGAGTTTTGGAGGTTGCCAGAACACTTTGGATACGTTGAACGATTCAAAAGGCTTCGGAAAAATCATAAAGTAAATTCAGATACTGTATCTTTTCAACTTTCTGCGTGCAAGCATTTTTTTTGCAGGAGAACAATACGAGTCGTAGAAAAATGATAAGATATACCAAAATACCAATCTTGGGCAACTCGAATGGTGAAAGTTGTTTATATGTGACTATGAGAAAAAACATACAATTTTTGAAAGTTCTCTGAAACATATACGACAGTCTCGTGTACGAGAGAAGCCTATTTCAATTTTGTTGTTGCGACAGTGAACAACGATAGTTACTTTCTTTCAAACGACCGTAGACTACCGAAGTTTTCTGAGATGACAAAACGTTGAGAAGGTTCAACTCTTGAGTGCAGGTATACGGATTGGCGAGTCGCTGTGGGGAAGTGAATGCCAATTCTGATTCCATATTATAAATTCAATTTGAAAGCAAATTCTCTCAGGTATTGTTTATGAAACAAGGTGGACGCAACGCGTGGCTTCGTTAGTAAAAAGGAGAAAACTAATGCAAGGTGGATATGGCTTCATGAATTAAGTATATTGAACGGATGTCCTTATTTAATTTTTTTTGTGATTCTACCTGAAGCTTTGCGCACCGCAGTGCTGCAGACCCTCCGAACTTGGATATAAATTCTTTTTTTCAAGAGTCACAACTATTTTGGAAGAAAAGTTCCGGTACGACACATACTCATTCAGATATTCTTTTCAGGACTACATAGACAACAACAATATTTTATTAAAAGGAAGCAATTGTTTTACTATTCAGTAAAATATAATTTTGCATGCATATTGAAGGAAAAATGTTATATTCCTTATACCATGGCTCTGTTTGACTACATGTATCAGGACAGCAGGATGTTAACGGAATTTTCGGTTTTCCTTATCCTACAAAGTGGAGTCAAGACAAATATTTGTGAAGGCAAGGTTTCGGTTAAATTTACTCCTATCGTCTTCTGGAGACAATGTATATTTTAGCGAAACAACATGTGCTGGCGGCTTGTATCTAGCATTCAAAAAATAAATTTTCTTAATTTACACTATTATAAGGAGGGTTCATGAGGAGCGGACAATGATCAGATGAGATAATTATTACGAAATATCCAAGTGCCTGTAAATTCTAGTACGCACTTGTTTGCTCTAAAATGTTTCTACAACTTTTCAGGAATATTAACCATTCAATGTTTACATAACTTAAACATACTAAAAAATCGAAAGAATGGTTTTACTACCGTGAGCTAATATACAAGGAGAGTTGGTGTTCCGTCGAGCATTGTGCGCAGGCTCATTTACACATTCCTATCTGACATGCCCAGCAGTCGTTACAATTAGGCTTAAAATTAGGTCAGTATTTTCTCCATTTGCTCTTCCATCCACCACGAAACAAAGTGACTACCAAATGGTATTATTTGATTTATGCGAGAGTACTAGGTTAAATTGCCTTAATGTCCTCTGAACTCTTTGTAAAGTACCTATGGTGTACGGAGCGCTGCCGTATTATAATTCTAATTCACGAGACGGACCGTAACGACTGCTTGGCATGTTATTCACGTGAGACCGGGCGAAATTTGTGAAAGCTTATCAATGAGCGGCCAGACAAGGTTTGAAGAAGAAACTAACTCTCACTGGTATATCTGAATTTATGGTAAGAAAACCATGCTCTCAAGTTTTAAAACGGTTGAATTATATGAAGAATTAATATTCCTAAAAAGATCTAGAAGCATTTCATAGCATATAACAGTACCAACAAATTAAAAGGCCCATGGATATTTATGAAGTAGGTTGTAATAATAATTTTTTTCTGTAATTGCCTGCTGCTCCTGAACGCTCTTTTCTATAATTGTGCAATTACATATTATATTTTTATTCTACAATCAATCTTTGTGTTCTCCTAAAATCTTTCTTGTAGGTACAAGTCAGCAGCATATTTTTTTGCTAAAATGTACATCGTCTACAGAAGCCGGTTACAGCAAATTCGACCGAAAGCTTGGACTCAGAAATATTTGTGCTGATCAACCCCTCATTTAAAAACTGAAATGATAAACTCCTCAAGACTTCCAGTATCCGCACTGCTGAGAAAAAGAATTCGACAGAAATGAATAAATACGGCAGCGGAAGAATGAGGGAATATTTTCTTTGAAGTTGGAGCCAGAGATAGGTAAGAAAATACGCATATTTTGCAGAAGCCACAAACCGAATATACTGCTCGACCTACTAAAAACCATGGCATTATCATAGGCCCCAAGTATGGCTTATGAGTATAATGCGTCAGCGACAGTTTTTCTTAATGAATAAAGGCTCTCTAAATAAGCTTTTCCGCTAAATTATTAAAACGATCCTCCGAGTTCCAAGGAATATTTTTGAAATTGTAAAAAACGTGATGGCTACTTAAATCTAGCTACTCTACATATAATACAAATACCGTTTGTTCCTTCGTATTTTACGCTTTTTAATGATTAGTTGGGAAAAAAATCTCTTAATCGGGATTTAGGCTGTACCACAACAGAAATACTTTCCGTAGCAAGGAAGAGTTTTCAAAATAGTTCAAAATCGACTTACAGGTGGGAACTCATGAGTTAGAGATGCACCAGCCCGCCAATTGGGCGTGATGCCCTAGTGGACAGCACACTAGCCTCAGACCCTAAAAGACCTGAGTTCGGTTTACGGCGCAGGCAACGGGGATGTGCGCCATAGACACCACACGGCAGAATTTAGCTTAGCTAACTTGCTAGACTTGGCTTAGCTCATGCGATGCTTCAGGTGGACATGAGTCCCTGAAGATGAGGGTTAGCCGCTTACTCATGCACCTCTTTCCCGTTCTCACACACTCATCTCTTTCATTCCTCTCTCTCTCCCTCTATACCTCTCTTTTTATTTCTCTGCCGTCTTTATTTCTTAGTTTTGTTTCTTTCTTTATATCAACCATTTTGTCTCATCTCTTTTCCAAGTTTTTTACCACTTTTTTCTATTTCCTTTCTCTTCATATCTTTGCCTTTCTTTCTCGCTCTCTATCCTCTCTCTGACTTTCCCTCTCTTCTCTTTTGCACTCACACTCCAGGAAGCAGCCCCTCAACATCAGAGCCTTGTGACATTGCCAAGCTTGCTGGCTGTGTGTTCTTGGAAGCGGTCTCTTTGTGTAATCGAACTCGTATTGTGAGCCTGGACTCTAACCTGGGAGTTCGGGATGTGGGGCGCGTCCTTCTAGCCGGGGACTAAGGATTGGGACAGGACGAAGTGGTTATTGCACTCGTCTAACATTCGAAACTTAAAAAATCGGTGAGCTTCAGGGGGGAAGCCGGCCGGCGGGTAATTTAATCAACCCTAAAATTGGGAATGGGGAGGAAACACGGGGTAAATTTCAGCCCAGCTCCGAAGAAGCTTACGAAATCTAACCTACGGAAGCTCAACCATCCACTGAAATGGTCGAATACCACGGGGTAAGTCCAGGCGCTGTGGCCCCATGTAACCCTATCACCTGCTGGGAAGATTACCGGGTCCCTGAGGCTTCCCGGCGCCAGGGTCTTGAATGGGAAACGAGCTCGCTAACTCGTCTGGCTGGTGTCCCTGTGAAGAGGTCCCGCGTGGAAGGCAGGTTCTACAGCTTACCCTCCGTCAGCAGGCCCCGCACAGTGACGAACTCCTGACCCAGGGCTTGCCACCTGTGAGCTTCGGGAGGTCACCGTGTTGAAATCCGCATTGTCGAGCAGCACCGGCTCATTTCTTTAAATTTCTTTCCCAGGTTCTACAGCAATAGTAAATTTTCATGCCAATAAATAATGAGTAATTTAGAAAAATACAGCGGTTGTTTCATGTTGCTATACAACCGTTGGAAGAAATAATGTAAATATTAGAAATAGTACTTCAGTATATCAGTGAGCCTGTATCTTAAAATGTCCTTTTCAACGTCATTTTGATTTTGGCTTTCCATTTGAATAGCTTTATGCATCAAATTGAAGTGGGGTATATACTTATTTAAAGTCAGCTGAATTTAAATCGATCTAAGTTGAGTAGCCTAAACGATTATGATTAAGGGAAAATTCTTGAAATTTAATTAAACGACCAGTCTCCGCTCATCACCTCGTCATACAAAGTGAAATAGGCGTGTTTTCATTTGGCTCTTCACAAGCCTTTGAAGTCTATCCACCAGTCTAGTCTAGCCTCATCAGAATTCTTTGTGAAGAATGAAGTGGGGGCCTAATGGACGCTCGTCAGTGATATCCGTTTCTAGTAAACACTAGTGGAACAGTTTTCGTTGAGACCAATCCTGTTCGATATTTAATTAACTATGTTTACGGTAAATTAAGTCACCTTCACCCGGGGTGCAAATTTCATTTCCCAAGCTTTCGAGCTGCTAAACATAGCTCGTCTGCAGGGGTAACAAAATCTACCATTGCTAGAACTAAGAAAATTCAACCCGTATTCTGTCTGCCAAAATGTATACTCCGTATTTGCTTATTAAATTACTTCCAGAAGCTACACTTAATGAAAATAATGATTATTCATGCTACAGCAGAGCACGACGGTGAGGTTCAAAAAATTGTACATGTTTGTTGACTGAATTTGGATCTTAATGTGAATGAAATGATTCTAAAAGCCTTCTAGATTGACGATGGGATTCATAATATTGTATTTTTGGAGAACTAATTGACATTTAACGGCTAGTTGATTGGACATCATTATTAGTTCAAGACATTTCTACGTTTTATCTGATATTATTAGCAGGCTCTTTCATCTGTTCCGAAACTTACCGACGTGTCTCTCCAATATGCAAAACATCGCAGTTTAAATAGTCTATTTAATAAACAATGTTATTGCTCTCAGAGAATAACTTTTTATTTTTTCTTATTTACCTATTTTTGTTATGATAGTTGAAAACATCAACTTGGTTTTATATCTATTGATGCAAGATATCAGAAACTGAACGCCAAATGAATTTTGAATCACATCTAAGCCAAAAAGGCTCACGCACGACCTAGGCGTTTTCTGAAAGCTTTTTATACTGAATGTTATTCAAATTCTACTACCACGTCGCTACAATTTTTTAAATATATGAACCTACGATTAAATAAATTTTGAAAAATTATTGATGCAATCAGCGGCGCTCTTTCTTCGATTAGATTTTTTCACACATCATGCTGCCATGTTTTGGTTAATATTCACCCCAATACCATTGTTTATTGCTCTCTACGTAGCCTATTTACGGATGAGCAGGCGACACGTCCAAAATTTTCGTTGTTTCGTCTCCTCGAAAACGCGCACTGCTTAATAAGAGTTTGAAAGTTTGGATCCTTGAATGTGATAACCAGTTGATATTTTCAACTATACTTACAAGATCGTTCCTGGGCGTCCCCTATTCTAACAAATTAAGAATTTTTACGTAGTGTAGGTTTGTTTGAAATTCGAACGTTATGTCGTTTTAATATAGCATTTATCTTTTCGATGTCCCGTTATACTCGGATGTATATATCTATCAAGAAATGGTTTGACCACAGCTCGCGTCGTTGACTTAGGATAATAGCTCTGGAATTTCAAATAGTCATTAGACATGGTTAGTTTTCTGTAGACATTGAAGCTCAGTTTCCCATGTTCCTCCCGACTGAGTAGTAGGTCGGAGTAAGGAAGATTATTTAACTTTGCAATCGCTGCAGAGGAAGTTACTCGAGATTTTCCACTCAGTCTGCTTGAACACTCGTCTTTATTTCAAGAAGTGTTTTAGAAGTGTGAAATCTTGGACGCTGCTAGGCTTGGCGGACTCATAGTACTGGTAAATAGGCTACTAGAATACCACCAGGACTAGCATAGTAATAAATCTCATCAAGGGGATCAGAGATTTAGTGTTATGCTTGATAGTTTGCTTGCATGTAAGCTTTCTTGTAGCCATGCTCGCTAATCTCCACAACTTTTAATTATAGCGTCGTGTATTTAAATCCGTATATATTTTTTGTTGTAACACTTTTCACTGGCCATTATAGAGAACATTACTGTAAATGGCACTGATATGCGGCAGAGTTGTTGATAGCATAGTGGATATCGCATCGCAAATCATTGTAAATTAAGGTAAGCTAAATCTCTCGTTTAATAGAAGACGGCATGACAGTATTTTGGTTAACATAGTTTGTTTGTGAATAGTTGACTTCGAAGTACACGACGAGGGGCAGCTGCACTGAGAAAATCCATTCTTTGTAGGAATGAATTATAGTGAGTCCTATCGCTTTGGTCGGTACGCTTGTACTAGTCGGTCATAATATAGAACGGAAATTATGATGAGTCCCATCACTGTTGTCGGTACGCTTGAACTAGTCAGTCATAATATAAAGAGGAAATTCAAAACTCACCTCTTCGGAATTTAATTGAGATTTTTGTATCGTGGTTACAGTGCTTTTGGACTAAATTGAGTGAATTAATTCCCTTGGCGTCGGATATTTGTCAGGAAATAAAAAGAATCTTTAGAGGCTCAAACAAGGCTTTAAAATAGTGACCCAGAAGGTTATTGGTGGTCTCTTTCACATATATTCTTCTTCCGCACAATTATCTTGTACTCTCCTACACATGTGCACGTGTGAGGCGTGCCCAAAATTGCATTTTCTGTGTTAGGTATTCAATCGCGTGAGCGGCTTCGAGTACGGGAAGAATTCCAATCAACACTTCTCAAACGCCCTTCATATCTCGCCAGCGACTGTCAACAAGTATTTTTTTGCGATTTGTTTGATGTAAGGGAAAAAAATAAACCAATTCTGTGAGTTCGATGGCCCTTTTTTAAGCGACCCCTGTTTTCTCAGGCGTAACCAATAAAATCCCGGGATTTGGGCAACAGAGTCTGGAGTAATTTTTGGGCGCGAGCTGGGCAAAGAATGAGAGGATTTGGGAAGCGTGGATTTAAGCCCAGACACTTCGGCTTAAAAATCTCGGGTGAAGTAATTCCACTTTGTTTGAAAAGTCGGAGGCAGCTTCGAATTGCGGACTGTATTGGCCAACATTTTAAAATTCCCCCTGGCGGCTTGACACATTTTTTAGCGTTAAAAGCATTTCTGAAAGTAAAATAGTTTGAAAGAAGCATTTGGGAGTATAATGATAGTGATATGAACATTTTTGAAGAATTTTAGGGGGTTGAGAGTTTAATTTTGAACGAGTGTGACGAATTTGAGACGTTGCTTTTAAAATAACGGGAGCGTTGAGCTTCTTCAAGTTGATTAGACAAATTTCGTTGCACAGTTCATGTACCGATTCCCCTGATAAATGAAATAAATTAGTGTTTTTATTTCATGGAACGTTGATTTTAATTTCTTCCGATGCTAAATACGCTGGAAAAGACTATTAAAGTTCCTAGAAGTTTTTCCAATATTTGTTGGTTATACGTGCAAATTTTGAAAGTATATAACAATACAATCGGTAGTTTGTCCATTGCGGGGCAAAAGTCTGCAAACTAATTGCACAGTTTGTTAGTTGCTTGGTTGGTTGGTCCATCGTCCGGCTCATCAACATATCATAGAAGAATATCACTGTAAGCCACACTGCTGTGTCGTCGACAGGATACTGAAGGTCCAATCGTCGTAAATTAATGTAATTATAAGGACCTGGGAATTTTCTTTTATCTAATTTCCTTCACTGCCTAAATAAATGCATTCATATACACACAAACAAAAAACAAATATATAAACTTGGTGTATCATTATACAGTATTGATGATTGATTTCTATTGACGGCATAAAGTCTTCAGGCCATTTCCAAACACTGTTTTCTTAAATTTCAAGAACTCTGAATTAAATTATTTTTTACAAACAGCTTATAGGTAGTGAATCAGAGCAATGCTAATATTTTCTAGTCGCGTGTCGGATAGAATAACAAAGAATAGAATAAATGTGGCGACAGAAACGAGCCAAGCAGTCATGGGTTCCAACCCAAATCCCGTGCCCTCTGACACCAATCACGCACAGGCAGCAGATTAGACGTGGAATGGGAGGGCAGGACAGATCAAATATCAGGTAGTATAACTAACACCTGTGTTCCGTAACCACCATCACCACCACTAACTATTCCACCTCTGCAGAGGAAAAAGAAGGTATTCCGAAATAAAGAAATCACACTCACAGTCATCGATCCTCACACACCGGCATCAGCACGTTTGCGTTAACACGCAGACGCAAACGTTGGCCTTAGTATGCAAACGCAGACGCTTGCGTTAACACACAGACGCAAACGTTTGCCTTAGCATGCAGACGAAGACGTTTGCGTTAACACGCAGACGCAAACGTTTGCCATAGCATGTAGACGAAGACGTTTGCGTTAACACGGAGACAGAAACGTTTGCCTTAGTATACGGACGCAGACGTTTGCGTTAACATACACACGGAAACGTTTTACAATGCAGGGGTCATACAGTTTACGAAACTTGTCTAACATCATCAGTAATTTTCAAATAGGGACCTCGAATCGGTTCTCTAAAATGCTAGGTGATTCCCTAACTACAATAGTATTTATCCAGACTATTTTGAACGTGTTAACGGTGCTAGCAAAGGCTTTATTTTCCGGCAGTTGGTTCCAGGTTCAAACAACTTTGATCGGAAAGAATTTCGGAGCCTGGGACGTACTGAAACATTTTCTTAAAAGATGATGGCCGTTATTCTTGGTGCAAACGTCATTGTCCCTCACGAAAAGCCCTTTTGGGGCGTTGAAGCCATCAAGATGTTTGGGTTTCGATCAACTTACCTTGCAGGCAGTCGTCTTTGTTCACGCGAGACGAGTTTTAGCCGTCGAAGACGTTGTTCGTAACTGATGTTCTCAGAGATCATGGAAAATTTTTGGTTTATTGGCTCTGAATTTGCTCTATTTTATTGATGTTTGACCATAGGGTAGGAGACCAAAGTTGTACAGCATATTTCAGATGTGTTCGAACGAGTGATTTATCAGAATTTAGTATGTCTTTGGATTTATATTCAAAGTTTCTTGCTGTGAAATGAGAATTCTTCTTGCATTCTTACTACTTTTTCTACTTGCTTGTCATACTGGAGATTTCCAGTGATTGAGATGCCATGCCTTCTATGTTGTTCTACCTCTTCGATACGTCTGTCGCTCTTTGAGCACTGAAAATTTTGGTTATTGTAAAACGTACATCACTGAACATTTGTCGATGTTGAAGCTCATTTGCCAGGTTTTGGTCCATCGCAGCAAGCGACTGAAATCTGTTTGAATGGTTATTCAGTCCCGTACAATGTTGATTATTGATTTCTTTATTAACTTATTGATTTTACTATTGATTCCAATGTTAAGATCATTGATGTTTGTGGATTATTAAAAGAATTAGGCCTAGGACGCTTCCTTGAGGGATTTCTGACGTCACTTATGCCCAGTCCCTCTGCCGCTCATGAATCATTACTGGTTGAGCGCGACCAGTGAGCCAATTTTGTTTCAATCGAGAATAATTATTTTATTTACTACGGGCTTCAACTTTGGACTTTACTTCTCGTGAGGAAGTTTACTGCAGGTATTTTGCAAGCGGTAACTGAGGTCTACGGCGCTTGGGCTGTCTTAGATTCGATTGACTCTTCCAAAGAAATCAAGAAGATTCATGTAGTGGCTGCGTTATTCTCTCAATCCATGCAATGAAATTCGTTTTTTTTTATCCTGTGGAACTGCAGGGTGCAAGGCCTATTTGAGGACATTTTTCGTAAGTTAAGTTAACAGAAATATTTTAGCAAAAAATGTGAATATGTTAATTAAATTTGTACATACATCCTTTATGGTACTTTGTTATCAAACAGTTATATGAAACCATCTTTGACTTTAATGACTGCATCTATACGTGTTCCGCGACCTTTGACAGGATGAAATTAAGTGGTACTTAATTATTTCGGACATCACCTGGACAACGGTGGCCTTTAGTGAAGCTGTGGTAGTGTGAGGATGCTGATAAGCTTTCCATTCAACAACGCTCCACACGTAATTGTCCTTAGGATTTAAATCTGGTAAGTTTGAGGACCACAATTTGGACTCTCATCATAGTAAAAATTCTCTCATAACTAGTTTTGGGTTATTATGGCTTCGTGAGAAGGTACTGAGTTTTGCTGAAAGACGTATGGGCTTCCACTTTATAGTTTATCTGTCCAGAGCATGAAAATCATTTATAGAACATCAATGTAGCGAGCATCATTCACTCTACGACCCTATTTAAAAATCTAAGGTGGCAATACATGACCTTTATTACTCACAACTTCTAAAACCATCAAAGTTGCAGTTAAAGATATTATGACTGCATGTCTTTTCATTTCTTGGGGTAACACCTTTTTTTAAATGGGTTATCCGAAATGAGAAAAAAATCTTATAAAGGATTTGAGTGTGAGATTAACTAAAAGTGGCATCCTCTCACATAGCCCTCGCACTTGGTCGTGGCAGCAGATCGTACAAGACGGTACTCATAGCGTATGAATCCCGATAGGCGTCAAAGACAATTTTTTGTACATTCAAATTACAAGTAACAATGCTGCTCGTTTGTGCTCTGCTCGAAGCGACGGTAAAATCGACAAAGTTGTCCTTCTTCTCAGAAAACGGATTTCCCTGTTAAGGAAGAAGCATAACTGTTGAGATGTAATTGTTTCAGTTTCACTTATGAACCTTTTAACCTTATATCTCACTTGTAAAAAAATCAGTGGTTCTTTTTAGTTCAGAAACACAGCTGCGATCGCTGTGCAGGGTTCTCACACAAAATGTCAGTGAAACTGATCACTTGAAGGCATTTAAACTTTATGTATCTCTAATACTGTTCCAGTTTATCACATCTAACTATCTTTTGGTCAATTGCAATTAAAGGTGCTTCGTATTTTTAGCAATCACAAAATTTAAAGTTGATGTATACATTTTTCCCGAACATCTTGAATAGTGAATTCTATAAGCAAGCTTTTGCTGCTAGACAACGCACGACTGCAAATGGATCGTCCAGTGCAGCAAAGGTTTTTGGTTGTTAATCTAGAACCATTACCTCATCCTCCATATTGTCCTGACCTGCCCCCTCCTACTGACCATCATCTGATTTAGGTAACTTTCTTGTACTATAAAATCACGCAAAAGAAAAAACAGATACGGTGAAAAATTTAAAAATGTTTAGATGAAAGCTGATGACTTTCATAAACGAAGAGAGTTGAGACTTATCAATCGTTACTTAAAGATATCATGTATGAAAATAAGTTATTGTGCAAAATGATTATGTTTCTTCATCTAAATTAAATTTTTTTATAATACACAAATTCGTCTCGTACTTTTTATGGACGCCTGATATTTCTAACTTTTTCTTGAGATATTGAAGCTTTACATCTGCTGACAAATGGACGGAAAGGCCAGTATTATTTGTAGATTTTTTAACACTCGTCTGCCTTATTAACGAAAATGCACCACGTGAATATAGAAATTTTTTTTCCTAAAAATCGTGTGTGAGCCCCTATTTTATTACCTAGCAAATATGATCAGATATTCAAGTACTTAATTTCTTAACTTTTCGGTGATTCTGATGCATGTGAGAAGACTGTTCCTGTGGAAGAATGTTTATTTTCATGGCGGAAAGCACGAAACGTAAAACAATTATGAGCCGACTAAAGCCTTCGTCGCCGCACGTCCGTGACTGCGCAGCTTCCTGTGCGTGGCACAGGAGATGACACTAATTAGAATTACCTGAACGGAACACGGCATTCGGAACACTTTCTTAATTTTCTACGTTAGGTGAGTCTGTTTTAGGATTGGTAATCTTTCTAAATTTCCAAACAACACGCAACTAAAATTAGTTTAGAATTACGCTAAAATTAGGGTTTGAAAGAAGGATAGTTTTCATAGCGCATATACAGGATTGCCCTAACCTACATATGTGAAATATAGGTTTAATGAATAAGCAAGTGCATTGTGGGGTGTCGAAAAACATACTTTTTGCACTACACAGCTAGCACACATCAGAAATGCTTCGCTACGAATTTGTTTCAGTTGGAAAGTAAATTGAATCTCAGGTATAAAATCGAGTTCAGAAGCTTATGACGATGTAGTGAAGCTCGGAGCGTCTTGCACGCTTTGGAAATATCGTAACAAATTGAAGTAAGAACACTGGAGGAAAGCTCACGGAGAACTGAATTTACTATCAAGAATTAGTCCATATCTTATGCACTAAAAGCTTTCACAAAACAATACAAATCGTTAAAATTGAATATGCTCATTTATATTGAGAACACAAAGTTTTAAAGTATGTTCTTAAAAAACTCACCAGGACTTTTGAAACTTTATAAAATCTGATTGAAAGAGGAGATTTACTATACATGTATTCATTTCATACCAGCAGGACCGGTGAAAATTTCACAGAAATTTAAATAAACAAACTTTAGATAATCCAGCCCATGAGAAGTGGTCCTCTCAAGTGTTGGACAGAGGTTAAAGGTTCAGTGTAGAGATAGTCCGGTCTTGGAAGCAATTTTCTTCTTGATGATGCGAGTAGTCTGAACTCTATTAGGAAAACTGAAGATGTCCCGCGAAGACTGGCTTTTTATAGCAAAACATGCAATCCGTTTACAGGATACTTCGCGCTAGACCTGAATTTTCCCTTGAAAAGTGGTGAAGCGTGACAGAACGGTACTTATGTAGGTACAACCGTATTGATATATAAATTGTTCGATAAATAAAAAGACTTAAAATTACGATCTGACGTAATTTTACAGTATACTAGACCACACGTGACCCGTTGGGTCAATTAAAATTCATCAAAATCAAACCGTATCCAGAAATATATCCTAAGCAGTTAAGTCGGTATCCACAGTAAGGATTAAACGACAAATCTTTCATTCCCGTATCCACTTAACTAACTTGCCCGACTTAAATTCTTTTCTTTTACGTGACATAAGAGTATGTTTTCTCTTCTGTGCATGACTTCAAACAAGCAAACAAGACGACCAGAGTTTTGGTATTATATTAATAGATAGATATTTAAATCTTAGATAATAACAGTAATAATAATAATTATCATAATAATTTTGACATTACAATCTACTAAGTGCTGTGCAAAGGAAAAATGAGGAAATCTAAATACTATTATTCTCAAACTCCGTTAGAACGTTAATCGAAGGAACCCTGATTTGTTTATTAATATTAATATTATTATTGTTATTATTATTACTGCACCATGTAAACCCTGGTTGAAATATATGTTGACAGGTCTATTCATGTTTAGACATAATATTTACCTAAATGAATACTGGTAGTAGAAGAAATGATAACGAGAGGGAAACATAAAGGGCAAATTTTTAGACAATACTCATTCTGATGTCGTGCCTGTAAGCCTGCAGAGCGAACAAACTCGCTGGCACTAATTATTGGCGAAAAATAATGAAGGATTTCAATTGATTTCTCAAACTTTTATGTTTCATCATCAAAAGATTTCTCAGTTCAAAGATGTATTACAGCTTAACCATCGCCTCAGATAGTGTTCCATCCAAGGACATTGCATGAAGCGTTCAGATTTAATTCACGGGAAAATGAACATTTTAAGATTTAGCCAACTGACAAGAATTGACTCGAAGTAGCCGTGCTGCTCCGAGGCTCCCACGAGATTTGCGAGCCTTAGAGGAGCTTTACTTTCGATGCAGATTGCTTTATGGAACTGTAAACAATGTAGGTGGAGTAAAATTCAACTCTAACCGTGTTAGCAAACATGCGAAGCCAAACTTATTTGGTTACTTCTATTTTTCATTCACAATTTCATAGCAGGTATGTACACATGTTCTGTTGTACGAATGGTAGTGAGAGTCATTAAGCGACAAAGAAATTTAAAATAAGAATTGGAAAACGAAAATGAGGTTGAATGATTTAAAACAGGGGCTAGTTTGGGATAAAAATTTGAGATGATTTTTATGAGTATTATTTAGTGAGGTAGTGAAGTGTTGCTAATGATGAGAGAATATATCAGAGGATAAGAAACAGTTATATAACCCTTTTCCCGTATAGGACCGAGGCACCTTAATTTTACCGTACGAGGAGGATCCTCATTGCCTAATGTCCTCAGAAAGAGAACAAAAAGATGCTAAATAAATGTATTGAAGCACATCTGTGAGTCTGTAGTAATAACCAGAAAAGGGCTCGAAACAGCGAACAACATTTGACGGCTTCATTTTGTTAACAGCTGTTTCAGGTGAGACTTTCTAGACATTGGTGGCTCTTCGAAAGCAGTGTTCGACTTGGTTGAGATTTGTTTCAAAGTATTCAGATACTGACAAGTTTCCACTGGATTTCAAAGACCATAGTCTCCCAGATCTGGGGACATTTCTCAGCATAAAAACAAAAGTTTTGCGATTTTTTAGATCATAACTACATAATCTGAGATAGAATTATTATCACCAAAAGAAAACAAATAGTAATTTCTCAATGAAACCTCACCTTCGTACGAAAATCATTAGTTTTAATAAACACTGTACATCACATGATGGAGCTACCTCAACGAGCATCAAGTTGAGACTTTCTAAACTTTGAGAATGATGTGTCATTTGGCCCGCCTCATCTCACGAAACATTCTCACATTTCATGCTTGATATTCCATCCCACGGAATTTTCGCTCACAGAGTTTCAGATCCCATAATCTTCCCATTTCCAGGGAGACGGAGGAGACGCTCGGGTTTTGTCCTGCTAGGCCTGCAGTGACGGCTGGACGCCTCTGGGTGGGGCCAGAGTTGCCAATGGTGCAGCGGTGGAATATTTCTTTGTGGCAGGGCGTGCCGCTTGGGGCAAGGGCTTTGATTTCAAAAACATTTTTGGTAAAGTTCTCCTCACAGGGGGAAAACTTCACCAAAAGTTACTGTCATCGTTTTTGGTGAACGTTGTCACTATAAAAACTCGAAATCACAAGTGACTGTGTAGTGCTGATGAATGCACGAACGGACGGGTGGACCGGCGACGGACGTTCCAGCGGACGGGCGGACGGATGGACCGGCAGACCGGCGGACGGGCGGACGGACGGACCGGTGGACGGACCGGCGGACGGGCGGACCGGCGGACGGGCGGACGGACGGACCGGCGGACGGGCAAACGGGTTAACGAACGAACGTAAGAACGAATGAATGTATGAATGCATGAATGAATGATTGAATAATGAATGAACGAATGAATGGAATGCTATTTGTTAGAATTCTCACGAATAGAATCTTGATGTAGCTTTCATTTTCATACTATATACACTAGAAAGGAGCCATCATTTTAAACTTGAAACTATTCTATCGCATAGAATTCTGACCAGGGAATAATGATAAGTGAGTTGTATACATGCATTAAGTAGCCTCAAAGTATGGCTTTTGTGTTCATAAGGTGAAGGATGCGATAAGTTATCAACAAGATATCGTGTCTATAATTTGATTTAGTTTGAAGAAAGATATTTCTACAGTCATCGTGATCGCCTCCATGCAGTAGCCAACGACTCCAAAGTGGCGTCCCACGAATTTAGAATCACGAACGCCAGCCGTACAGACAGGATATTCGCACTCGGCTGTTTTGTCGGGATTTTTTTAAAAACAAATTTAAAAAGTTGTTACGTGTGATCTTAAAGTGAAACGATGGAATGGAAGGCAGTTTTGGGCTATTTGTTGTTGAGAATGCAAGTTTGTTTTGTAAATATGTCACGATGGCCTGAACGACTCCTGAATGCTTCGAGATGACACTGTTCTAAGAAGACGTAATTCGGGAAGAATGGGGAAGAACTTTACGGGGTGGACAAAACAGGTCATCGATAGTTTGTAATAAATTAAAAGTATTCAGAAGTATATTCGTCCAATGAAATTTGACTCAGGTTAACTACACTCACTATACACCAACATTCAGGACTAAATAAATATTCACTATAAAGCCCTACTTTACAGTCTTCTAATGCAATGATTCTCTCGGCTTTGAGGAATTATTAATTAATGAATGACTTAATTGATAAGTTAGGAATTTGGGAGTTACTTTGAGATTTATAAAAGATTTTGTAGATGCTGTATAGAAAAATGAACGTTTTTGTTCAATTTTCAGAAAAAATTCATGCTGCTTATTTTTGCGCTGGAACGACGGAGTTGTCCTAATTTTATATCTTTCTAAGCAGAGAACGCAAAATGTTGACAGATGTTTGATTAAATAAGTAAAAAAATTACCCGACATTTTGAAAAATTGTTCACAATTTGTTCATATTTTTCCCAGATTTTCGTGTATAAGTGTTCTAGTTTTCATACGAAAGAAAAGCCAATCAGAATTTTGAATTTGAATTTAAATTCCTCGTTGGATGAGCTACATTTCGTTACCGTAGGCCGAAAACTTTAACCAAATTCTTCTAACTCAAAACAACTCATTTTCGAGGAGCAGTAAGCAAATGACGAAGATATCATTTGTGTAAAGTCACCAAAAGACATGTTTTATAAATCATACCATCAACTAATTTAGAATGATACTCACCATGTGATGTGACTGCTGCACTGCACATGAGTTAGTGAGTGAAGGTGCGGTGAGTCTGAGACGGGATCGTTGACTGAGCTGCTCTGAGGCGAGCGTGAGCTCCCTCGTAATTCGTGGGCCTGTGGGCAAGTCACAGTACTTGGTTACAACCATTCTAAATTTATTTCATTACTTAATAGCGTATCGTTTACAGGCAAGTTATATGCAACATCATCAAAATGATATATTTTTATCCCTATTGTCTCAGAGCGCAGTCAGGTTGCATGGCAGTTTCATAATTTTGTTTATTATAAATTATGTATCGAAGAACGTTTTGAAATCCAACGACGATTCCCCTTCTCTTACTCACTTCTTACAGATTCCAAAATTGGCATCTTAGATCTGTATTAACGTTTAAATTTATGAATCTAATAATATTGCTTCGAGGAACTTTGAAACAGTTGTTTAAATTTCATACTAAAATTTATTTGTACTCCATCTACATTCACATAGGTTGCTAGAGTAAGTTAGACTTTCGCACGAAATTCCGTAGACTTACGTTCAGTACGTTCCATCTGTAGCTCAATGTACGTATTTTTAAATGGTACAGAAAAGTATTTCGTAGCGTTTTTATAGCTCAAGAAGACTGTATGATTCTGTTTCAAAAGGATGCAACTAGTTCGTAAAAAGTTGAATGCAGTCTAATTATACATACACATTCAAACAGTATCAATTAGAATTCAAAGCTAAATACAAGCAGTTTTCTCGCGAAAATAGTTCGGTCGGTAAAATATATATACATTTATGACGTGAAATTTTGAGTGTATGACCGAGATGAAGTATGGTTTAAATCGTAACTCCAGTTCGAGACCTGCCATCGTTGATTGAGACCTGCAATTGTTACGTATTCTAATCGTGCGGTTGCTGAACTTCTCGTGCAACAGGCTGGGTGAGTGAGCTGAAAAATGCTCGTGAGTGAAATCATGTGATTCGCCATTAATATTCAAACGTTCTGAATCCAAGGAGATATTTCTAAAAAAATAAAGAAGAGAAATGTTTTTCTCAGGGATTCCGAACAAAGTATTCATCGCACGATCTTTCTGGGGAAAATTCCCAAACTCAAAGCGTAGCATTCAGGACTCCCTCTCCCTGAGCTCCCCATCGTTTCATCTTAATCGAACTTTGAGTTGACTGCCTACGGTACAGCGTCCACAAGCCCTGCAGTAGCGAGGTCGGAAATAGTTAATTTATGATGTATTTTCATCATTTTTGCCGCTGGAAATTTGAATAAAGTGCTCAGCATGGTGCAGAAAACAGATTGCGATGGCGGCGGGAAACCTTGTGATGAATGGTGGCTTCAATCATCGTTCTGTGGAGCACTTTATTTCCTTTTGAAAAATGGTGGCGCCGTTCTCCACAGCATGGCCGCCAGAGCAGCAAGAAGACTGATCTACACAAGCGTAATAGTGCTTTTTGCCCTCAAAATTATCTGGTAGAGCATTCAATCACAGATATGCATTGACATGAATTCTTGTTCAATTTATTAGAAAAAGCCCAAATTTTACGCGTTTTATGTTGTTGATGAAGTCAGATGGCACACAAACACGTAATGTACTCGGAATGTAATGTGTTTGCTGATATTATGTTTGTTTCGTAATGGATTAAACGAAAAATAACGCTCAGTCCAGATAAAAAGCCCATTCTCTGATTTGATTATACATAGTATCCAATGTGCAGGACTATTTGGAAAAAGACTTCTTTCTACTCCAGATAACGCACCTCAGAGACGTTTCAAATAAAAGCAGAAAAAGCCTCAAAAATCCAACACAACTATGAAACGATTACCAGCAATGAACATTGTGCACCATTTTTGAATACAGTGTTATTGTCAGATGAAAGTGATGATTTTTAATATTTGAATATTTTCATGAAGGAACTGCAGAATGCTATTTAAATTTTGCGAGACTCAATGAGATGGTAATTGAGTGTCGGTCAAAGGAATGATGAGCGGTGAGTTACTCGGTGAGGTTTAGCGGAATAAATAAAATAAAATTTTAAAGAATATCACATTTGTGGGAATCTCCGTGGACATAACGAAATCATTCGTTTCGAGCTCCTGTGTGTGAATCTTGATGACTTCGCAGGAGGTGAAGCACGCAAGTTATCGTGTATTTTTTTTTAAATACCCATTTCTTTTGGAATTTTATAAAATTTATTGCATTCCTGTAATTTATCAATACTTAGCCTGGTCAACACCAAAGGTTGCGTTCCTACAGAAGTCTACCGTACCGAAGCGAAAATACATTCAACATACAATCACATTCACCAAATAATCCCTAAAATGCAAATTTTCTATTGTTAGTCAGCCCATTTCTCGCTGAAATTTTACTTTCACTTTGCATTCCTGAACGAGCTTGTGTACAAAACTTAAGAAACCGTAGCTTTGTGGTTTAATTTTACCCGGAAAATAGGAATGAATGCGTTGAGATTTGCTGAGTTTTTTTCGTGTGCGAGAGCGCTGGAATTACAGAGGAAAAGTTGCGCTCCTTTTAGAATACAAGTTTTTCAATACTAATTACAGCCTCCAGAGCTACGTACGCAGCGCATCACCTACTCAAATAGGTTTCCACATCTCTTTTAAACCCAACTTTGTCAAAATCATCGGAGAAAGTACAATCTTCGTTACAAAATCTCAGTTTTTTCAATCGCTGATTTCAATCGTTAGTACCAGTACCCATACTAGCAGTACAGCAACAGAAAATGTGCCCAATGTGAGAGACGTTTACTTATCTTGGAAGAGACGAAGTAGAAATAGGTGATATAAAACGCCTTGGATTAATTTTCACAAGTACTTTGAAAAGGCTTCTAACTTACTTTTTTTACGGCACACTCCCAAATGAGAAGTTGCAGAGCGTAGGCTCTGATTCTGACCTCATTACGGTGCCCCTATCGACCCCCATCATCACTAGCTCTGGGCCCGTAAATGGCTCAGATCTCTAGATAATTATCTCGAGCATGGGGAGCTGAGGCCTCTCTCTCTTGCAGCCAGAGGGCAGGGCATCAATGCTCATGTTTCTGCAAGGCATTGGCAATGAACGATGATGGAGAACATTCGGAATGTAATGTGACAAACTTGTATGACGTTTACCCTGTGGAGTAAAGTAGGAAATTTTATTCAGTTGGGGTAGTCATACGTTCTTGTCTTTCCTAAAGAAGAGGTTATCGAATGAAACTATTGGCAGACTGTGAACACGGGTAAATTAAGACAATGAAACTCGCGAAAATCCAATTTGTTTCCTTCCTGACCAGAATTTGGATGACCACATAAGGTAGGGGTGTGTAAGCCTGTGAAATTTCAGTGAAGTTCAAACTTGTAAGAAAGAAGTCAACATGAAATGAACAACTGCAGAATTCTGTCACACTTCAAGATAAGGCAAGGAATCAAACATACTGTGATATTTCTTCATTAAATTTTATTTTTTTAAATATATTTCCCCAACGTATTACTGGTAACGAGTAATCTTTATTTTTCAATAGTTTTTTAATAACATACACATACAATAATTCATTCAACAATTGTAGCTTACATCCAGGTTACGTTTAATGTTTCAAATCATCAATTAGCGTTCTTCGGGAATAATTTGTTACCTAACAGTATTTTAATTCTCATTTTTCTCTTTATGTACGAGTATACAAATAAGTTAAGTTTTGCGAAAACACCTCGTTCATTCAATAATTTCCTAAGAATCAGCCCTATAACCGAATTTTCGACATTTCGAATGTATTATTTTACTTTTATAGATTTATTGTTTCTTAGCATGCTCTACTCATGCAATTTTTCAACGTAATCAGAAAATTTATCTAAACATCATTTGCATCATAGCACGTCTTCACATAATATTGGATTGGGATTTTCATACAATGCTGCTTCGTTCGGACGTCAATAATGATTTTCATTTATTTAGTTTATCATCCAGATTTTTATATTCTTGGTTTATCATTTCAAGATGTGTGCATCATGAAACAATAAACCAATTCATACAACAAACCAATTCATACAATAAACCAATATTTTTTCATGGTGTATGCAGCACTTCACATGTTGACACTAGCGTCAAGAATGACTGCTGGAGTATTGATTTTTTAGGCAAACGAAGGCTTGCTAATTTTTCTGAGTGGAGGCGGCTCGCCAAGCCCACAGTCATGAAATGTTTGTACAAACAAAATACTGAGGATGAATTAACGTGCTATGACAATATTCAGATCAGTTTTTTTAATCTCCAGGAACATATGCAATCGTGACTCTTATTTTCCTGGGATCTGTATTTTGATTAGAATTTTCGTGAGCTAAAAGGTTTTTTTAACGCAGTATCATTTGCTATTCATTTAATCACGCAGGATTTTATACAGGTATTTTGCTTACTTATATTTACATTTGGATTCTCATGCAATTTGGCATTGTATACGAGTTCGATTAAAGCGCTTTCGCATTAATTACCCTTTTATTCATACCAATCTCATGAGATGTAGAGACAGATCTTGAGGAAGAAACTGTAAATCTAGAGTGAGAAACTCGATCGTGTGGGGAAAATTTCTCTACAGACGTTTCTGGGCTACTCTTACGGCTTGGACTAATGGTAATAGCTCGTTCTGCCTGAAGGCAAGGGATATTGAGCGAGATCAGCCTAGTATATACATAGATCCATTTTAAAACCGCAACAGTGCGGGGAGGAACTCTTGTTGTGAACGAGCGCCTTACTGTGCCAGCCATGGGGCGCTGCGGGAGACGTCGTGGCAGCTATGAAGACACTACAGAGATGCACCAGTCATGGGCGCCCCTTTGTTTTCCTGTTACTAATCTTTGCATGGTTCCTATTTTTATATGAAATAAATGAGTGTTCCTCAATTTTTACTTTATCTACTTGCTCCATTTTCCGCCTTCGACCGACATAGACATTCTCATGCTGCTGTGAAGATAGGTTCGCTGCTTTTGTAGAGGGTTTGTCTTGACTCTACTTGATCATGACTACTTACGTTAATAAATCTAACTATTAAACTAGCCTTAGGCTTCAGCCATCTAAACCAACTACCAGCCATTGACTACTAACTAAAGATCGAAGTCCTATCCTCTACTGATATCTTCTAACTTTGCTCTAAAATATTCCCCTGAGTTTCGTATCGTCAGTGGAAGAAATAAATCTTCAAGGTCGTTTACCAGCATTTATTACCATTAACAGACGGTAATAAAGCCATTACCATTATCTTTAAGCCATTACTTTATTACCATTATCACGGAAAAATTCATGGAAAATTAAAATTATTTATGATTCTAAATGAAGGTTTCAATTGCTTTTCAGAGTTCCGCTTGCCTCAGCCCCTGACGACTCCTGTGCGGTCCTGGTGTCCGCTGCCTAGTTGGAGTTGTCTTCTTCCGCGGTGTCGCTTCTCACTCAAAGCTACGTAAGGTTAGAGGCACGTGTCATATCATTAACACTTTGCCTACGTAGTGGGTCATATATGGTACACGCGATCATCTAACCTAACCTAATGTAACCAAAGCACTATCATGTATAAATACAAATTTTCGAGTTTTCGTCAAATTTATGTTCATTAGTCGAATATGCTAGTTCTGATTAGAAAGAAAATTAATAGAGTAACCAAATTTGTGAAACCAAAATCTTTCATTTCTAAATTCATGGTAGAGATACTGTATTTGTCGGCATGTAATTTTACCTGTGTGGAGAATCGTAGTCAAAGTGTTGATTGATATTGAATTGATTACATAGGAATTCATTTGTCTTTTCTTGAAACAAACTAAGCAGTCGGGACTCTGGGTCCTTTCGTTCCTGCGCTGTGGCCCAGACGTTCCTGAAAGATTTTCGCCTCTCCCATGACCGCATTTTGTTGCTGGACACAACACATTTGTTCTTCGCGGCGGTTTCGACACATGGAAGGGTGGATAGGTGTCTCGGGCCGGTCAAGTTGACATGTTTCCCCAGTCCTTCAATTTTACTGTACTTGGAATTCCGTGTTTGAAGTTGGGTCTATTTTCTGAAGGATTATGTTCCTCCCCTGTGCTTAGGTGGCGTTCGGAGCACTCCTGGTCTGAGCTATCTTTTATCATTAATTAGTTGCTCATTTTAAGATATTTAAACTACTGTATACAGAATAAAGAAAATTTAAGCCTCTTATTAACGTTGGACTTTGGCAATATTGCTTTTTCCGCGTTTTTTCTTAGTAATTTGAAGAGTTGTTATAAATTGTAGTCCATAAAGATGACTGTATTATCCCCAGTCTTGTGATACGAGGATTAAAGTTGAAATCGTAAAGCGTTGTCGTCCTTGGGCATCATATTATCTTTCTAAGAAATCTGTTTAACAGGAAATTAATGGAAAGTATACAATGGAAACTTCATAGTTCTATGAATTTTATTTTTTTGTTCTTAGAACTGAGAAGTTCAAGTGCTTTTATTGCTTTTTATTCTTAGTTTCTCTATTGCATCTGGGCCCATTCGAAGCAGGAGAATCCGCGCTACTGTTCAGTCTCCATTTAATTATCAGCGGACGAGAGGTCTAATTTCAATCGGAAGTCTCGGCACACAGTCGAGTGCTCAGCATGCATTGTGAAGGGTCCGTCCAGATCTCGGAAGGCTTCCCTCTTCAAATTTCAAGTGTTCTCGTTCTGTAGCAGGAGGCATGTGAAAACAGCCTAATTAAATCATGCAATTAGTGGAATGCTGTTTACCTTCCTTAGATTCATTCCGCGTATTTGCATTCACCAGAGCCGTGAGATTTTTCCCTCGTATCGAACAATGCGACGCGTTGGCCCAGCTCTCGGCGCTCTCGGCGCAGAAAAAGCAAGCGGGCGTAAAATTTTCGTAATTTGGACATTTGAGATGATCCGGCCTCGACTCGACATGAAAATGAAGTTTATTGGCGGTGAAAACATTTAGGCCGGCACTATTTTAAAGGTGGACGTGGCTGCTTAATTTAGTTCTGTAAATTTTTTTTATTTTAATCTTAGGCTAAAGGGAGACAAAAAGAAACGAAAATGTAGTTTCTAACGAGGCTAGCTTAGAGGCTTCAATGAACATGACTAGTGAGTACAGAAAGATTAATGTCTTTGAGCAGTACTACCTAATGTGCTGTAAAATTTTGTTAGCCTTATGGACGTATCTACGTGTGATGATGGGTCAGACAATACTGTTACTGGTAACTGTAATACAGTACATTCAAGTCGCTTTATAGCATAAAATTTCATTTCTCCTAGACTGCCCCTGAGACGATGGCCTTTCGGAAAATACTTTGCTGTCGATCGATTTTGAATCACACACAAGAATCAACTACTCATATTAAAGGCAATGGAAACGTACTAAAAAAATACACATGTATTCTCAGAACACAAAATCTTTCGCACGCTGTGCTAAAGTACTCCAATTTTCCCAAAGATAAAAATAAAGTATCGGAAAAATCGCTTATTTTAGAGCACTCACTCGGAATCTGAAAATACCTCGTTAATTTCTGCTCTTACTCTAGAGCAGCAACGAAACTAGTTTTCAACTCTCCATCGATAGCGGCTTCGCGTTTTGTCACAGTACAAAGAGCATGCAGCTCTCAGACCAGGGTTGAGATCCAAGCTCGGTGCATTGAGTTCTCAAAGAGACGCGATTCAGAGAACTCGGAGCGTCTGTGTAACGAATATCAAACAGCGGTCTCGCAGAAAATCTCATATGATTTCAGCAGCTCCAGACTCGACGAATCGAGGCAGAATTATTTCCGCTAAATTTGGTGGCAGTATTCTAAGGGCATAGGATTTTACAGCTGCGACTGCTCAGATTACGAGTGCAAGGGTTTTTCGGTATTTTATGTCGTGCTACGTAAAAAGGACGGAGAGTACAAGGCTATCACAGGCTATGGTGAATTTGGAAAGTTTTTTCTCTCTGAGTTTCAAATATTTGGTGTTTAAGAGGCGAATTTGTCTTCGCATTGTGCATATGAATCATTGTTGTCTAGCGAATTAGGCTTTTTGTAATAATCTCTAACAATCCTTCACATCATGGTTCAATTTTTCTAGGGTCAATTTCATACCTTGAAACTTTTGCACGATTAAGAACTAAAATGGAACTCTTTTACGTTACACGAGAATGTTTGTGAGACTGGAAAGTAATGAGGTATGACGCTAATTGAACATGTTTAGTGCCTATAAGTCACTGAGAGAACAAGGCGTCAACAATTGTACGTCTAAATAAAGCCTATCTTTAATAGGACCACATGCAACGCTAAAGACATAATCAAAATTCAGTTTCAAACGTTTCCCTATATTTACCAGTAACGGACTGTATATTGTACGTTTGGTAAGTTTACTATACGTGGCAAGATAAAAATGGTGCGAAATGAAAAGTCGAAAATGTAGGATTTGATAAAGAGTCGCAATCTATAAACATATCTTTACAATACAGTAACGTATCCGTGATATTTATCGGTGTCCCAAATGAAGGATTTTTTAGAATAGTGTCAAATTTTAGCAGAACTTTATTTTCCTCATCGAGACGAAGAAATTAATCATTGGTAAGGAATTTCCTGCGCTTGAGAGGTTATTGGTAGCTTTAGTTAAGTTTTCCTCGGTATTTTTTGGATAAAATCGTGACATTTGATCATCCGTAAGCTCCTTGCTCACACTTCTTCTGGGATCCAACCTCCAGTACATGAATACCAGCACCTGGTCGGGCTGACGAGCCCTGCTGGTGGCACTGGCGAGCTGCAGGGGCTGGCCATGCTGGGGCTGGCCATGCAGGGGCTGGCCATGCAGGGGGCTGGCCATGCAGGGGCTGGCCATGCAGGGGCTGGCCATGCAGGGGGCTGGCCATGCAGGGGGCTGGCCATGCAGGGGGCTGGCCATGCTGGGGCTGGCCATGCAGGGGGCTGGCCATGTAGATCTAGCATTAACATATTTTTTCAATGTGTTTAGCTACAAAGTATTTGAACATTTGTTCTTAAGCCAACGAACAAAACAAAAGTTAAATTTTGTTTCATAATCTATTTAGCAGCAAGCGATGGTTTCGCAAATCAAATGGGGTTTCGCAAATCAAATGGATGAATTCAACCCAGGGATCATTTTATTAGGAGGTGAGATTTAAGAAAGAAAAAAATGGATTTAAAAGATGGTTGAGTTATAGATGGATAAACTCAAGAAGTTATAGATAGAGGTAATAAATGGATAGGTGACTTGATGTATTTCAGCTGAAAGAAAACATTCAATCGGATCGTCAGGGCATGGTATGATTTCTTAGTTGAAATTCAATACGTTTTACATTGTCTACTGTAGATGTCGTCTTCCAGGGGCCGTATTATCAAAACCAGTTACGAGGTAGCGTAAGCTGGTAGCGTAAGTCCAGCTAAGTGAACG
>VOMN01072961.1:0-20008 GCA_014899125.1 Orchestia grillus | reverse complement strand
AGGTGGCGCAGGACAATGGGCAGGTGGCGCAGGACAATGGGCAGGGAGCTCACAATAGGCGTCAGGCTGCCTGAATTGTTGACACTCGCAACGTTCAAATTTCTAAGTGCTGCTCTTTTGCATTAAGTAAGAGAAATTCATCAACGTAGTAATAATGTGTAATTTGTTAAGGTACCTGTTCAATGTCCCAGGGAAAATATTCCTAGCTATTTACTGGTACTTCTGACCAAATAATAAAATATATGCGTACAGTTATTTTTGAATTTGTTCATACCTTAGAATTTTTTTTGAATGTCAATGAATAAATCCTTCAACATACTGTTTTTTAGCGATTCTAATACGGAACGCTTAGAAATAGGTATGGAATAAAACGTAAAATTAGTTTTTTCATGAGTTTATTTTGAAAAAATGATGAATATAATAACAAATTAGTCATTTTCGCATTTATTTGCACTCATCTCAATGACCTGTTGTGCCGCTTTCATTTTCAACAGCTGCCTTCAGACGCTTTCTGTAGTTCACTACAAGGTTCCAGCAGATATGAACATAAATCTTTGACCACTTATATTTTGCTATGTTTTGTAATTTTGTCAAATTCTTAGCTTTCCTGGCAATTATATTTTTCTTGACAACTCCCAACCAACTTTTTAACGGATTGAGATTTGGGCTCTGGCTTCAGCTGTGCAAAATATTTTCAATGTGTTTCAACCGGTTTTGAGCAGATTTTTCAGCTTGTTTGAGGTCATTATAATGTTGAAAGACCACAACCATATTAAGAGCTTCGATTGACTTTTTCAAATTTTCATCTAGAATTTGGACGTATTGGTCTCGTTTTACGATTCCTTCAGCCATTACAATGCTTCCAGTTCCAATGGCCGAGAAAAATAGCTAAAACCAATGACGCCAACCTCCATGTTCCTCAGCGTTTTTCTGTTCGAACGCTTCACCTGTTCTTCTCCAAACGAAAGAGACGTACGTCCTTGTGACCGAAAAGTTCCATCTTCGTCTCATCTGAAAAAAGAACCGATGATCAGAAGCTAGTCTACTTATCAATATGTTTTCTGGCAAAAGATGATCGGGTTATGACGCGCCTAGCAGGTAGGAGAGAGGTTTTCCTGGGTGTGCATCTTTGCAGGACTCGCTTATCACGTTTTTCTTTTGTCCTGTTGATCTCAAGATTTCGATTCACTTCATACTGGGGTTCTATAAAAACATTTGGGCCATAATCTCCGGGTTTTTATTTACTTCTCAGGCTACTTATGATGCCGACCGGGGATGTAGTTTTTTTTCTTTGTCCTGTAAGATTCTGGATGGTATTATAAGCTTGCAATTCTGTACAATACTTTCCGGTATTCTTTTTTTAATTTTGTTCATTAAACAGTTGATGCAGAAAATTTTAATTCCATCGAAATTGATCTGCACCAAGCATGTACAATTTTACGTATTAACTCAATACTGATTTCTTTTATTTTCGCCAGGTTGTTTGAACTGGGGCCTAGGTTGAAACGAAGTATTTTACCGATGCCAACGTTAGGTAAACAAATGTGAATACGCTTGAATAACCTTGAATACCCTCATTATCAAATAAAATTCATACTACAATCTGATAAAATTGCTTTGTTTCACTAAAGCTGCTGTACAGCAGGTTATAGAGGGAAGTACAAATAAATATAAACACTGTTCGTTAGCTAGTCTTGTTCACCATTTCTTGAAGAGAAAATCACTTAAGAAGCTCATTTTCCGAGTGATTCTAGAGCACCTTGAAAACCTTCGCTGTCAGCGTTGTTAAGAAAAGTAGCCTATTGAAGGATTGATTCAAATCCATAGATTCATGAATAATACAAATGTATGAATAATTTCGGGCTTAGTTGTTCATGTGCAGAATATGAACGTAGTTTCCAAACTTTCTGATGCAACATTCATGTACACGTGATGTAGCGTAAACGTCCGATGTAAAAGCTATAAAGAACAGAATAGCGCAATGGCAATACTGCTAAAGCGAAAAAGAGTCGCCATGTATATCATTACTGGTCAGACGACCCGTCATAAAAAACGGACTTACTCGAGTACCCCAGAAAGAAAATTCTCGACAATGTGATCGCCAAAACGTCCGAAATTATAAAGTTAGTATACACTTAAAAGTGAATGGAATTTCCCAAATTAAGTTTCCAATGGGTCACAAATGTTCCTCATCGTTTCCAATGACATCAACTGTCCTGAGCCAAACTACAAAACTAGCAGTATGCCATAGTATAGATACCGATAACTATATACCTTACCTTAGAGATACCTAAGAGAGGTTTAGACTTCACGCCCTGGCCACACTGGGGTGCCGCTGCTTTAATATATATAGTGCAGTTCTCAATCGAAATACATCGCCCATGACGACAGTGGGAACTGATTCAACCGAAAGCTTTGCCAAAAATTAAATTTGTCTTTGCTGAGTCTCTTCGACTCAAATAATGGAAAATAACCAGACTATGTTGACCAAAATACTGTCATTTCGTACGCATCAAACAACGTAATTTCTTTTAGGTTAGGTTCGAAGGTAAGGTATTCAGTATCCTATCTACCCCACTGCCGACTTTCAGTAATATCATCTATGAAATATTGATATGGGGGACGGCGAGACTAACCAATCAGTCAAGCAAGCAGCAGGCAAACTGTGAATTATTTTACAGTACAATTACTGATAGATTATGAAATATATCAGAGCTAATTGCTTGAATGTTCAAATACTTCACGTGTAGGGAAAAAGGGCACGGGTCGTTTTTTGGAGTGATGACCTGTTATTGAGATGATTGAAAGATGGAATTGCTGGATGCAGGGCAATTGATGACATCATCAAATTCTCGCTCTCCAAATACTATTGAATTCCAAGTAGCAATTTTTTTTTTTAATTTTCGATAGTTTTCAGGTTATTTTTAGGAAAGATTAACCTTTGGTATGCAAATCTGAATGCGTCATTATATGGATTATTTTGAGAGTCAAAGCTATTTGTAACAGAGTATCCCAAAATACGGTGACGCATCTAAGTATTGAGTTCGATGATAAATTTAAATAAGCAAATTTATTCACGCCCCAAAACTGGGGAAGCAGCGTGTACAGTGTGATGAAGCGATTTCGGAAATTTCTTTTGGGCCTGTGAGTAAATATATCGTCTGCTACATGCACGAGGTAAGTCTTTCACTTTGTAATTTTTATTACTTATGTACTGAAGTACTATTTTACCCAAACAATTATTTGCGTATTTGCGTGGCCAGATGCTCCAGAATGTTCCGTCAAACAGCCATCGGTGGTGTCCGCTCTGCCGGACGAGCCCATCCGGCTCCCCTGTCATGTCAACTCCCCGACTGACGAGGTGAGGAAAAATATTTTCTATTATCAGGACTTTGGTTCCAATTTTACAATTTCATAATTTCAAATTTTGTGCGGTGCTGCTCGAATTGTTATTTCTCCGTCCAACTAGCGGCTGCGCCATGTGGTGATTGCGTACAAATTTACATGCAGAGGCAAACACAAGCGTGTCTTGGTTGATTTTGCTGAATGACTGTAACTCGCACGAGTATTTATTTCTTCGGCAGTGCTGCTACACAAATTTTGAACGTTCGCTCTGACCGTACCCCATTTTCGAAATGGCAGTGTTCAATGGGAAAATTATGAAAAACTGCAATTTGTTGATCCGTTTCTAATCATTTCATGTCCGGTTTGGTGACTGTCAACACAACTTTACCGATTATTGACATTACTGCTTACCGAATATATTGACGGAGAATCACTCTCAGTGGTATTGACGTAGAGTCACTTTCAGTGGTCTTGACATAAGTCACTCAGTGGTATTGACATAAGTCACTCAGTGGTATTGACATAAGTCACTCAGTGGTATTGACATAAGTCACTCAGTGGTATTGACATAAGTCACTCAGTGGTATTGACATAAGTCACTCAGTGGTATTGACATAAGTCACTCAGTGGTATTGACATAAGTCACTCAGTGGTATTGACATAAGTCACTCAGTGGTATTGACATAAGTCACTCAGTGGTATTGACATAAGTCACTCAGTGGTATTGACATAAGTCACTCAGTGGTATTGACATAAGTCACTCAGTGGTATTGACATAAGTCACTCAGTGGTATTGACATAGTCACTCTCAGTGGTATTGACATAGTCACTCTCAGTGGTATTGACACATGTCACTCTCAGTGGTATTGACACATGTCACTATTAGTGGTATTGACACAAGCCCCTCTCAGTACTAAACATTTTCACAAAGTCATTCTCTATAGTGAATATACACTGGTCAAGATGAAGAGACGATCCAAACGGTACCCAGTCTACATTTTTCGATGCCCCATGGACCAATTTATAAAATATTTCGCGTAAATGCTTGGGAGGAAAGAATTACAGATGTTTGTCGATGATTGAACCTGCTTCGATGAAAAAGTTCTGTGTTTTTTTTCTACACAGAGGGTGGTGTAAATTGTTTCACTCCGAATCGTTGCGGAAAGTTTTTTACGTAGGCTCATCACGAAAATCTTTGACGGCTTATGATCCTGCTGTGATGGACCGATGGGTGGAACTAACACTAAAATGTACGTCAGGAAAGAAATGATACGAATTTTACGAACAGATGGTTCTGTGTCACATTGGATAAATTGAAGTCTGCTTCAATGTTTACGTTCATTGTACTTTTGCTATTCTCATATGCTTTATAAACTAAGCGTTACCCTTTAATGCGAGTTTGGTCTTTCGAAAATATTTTCAGTTCACGATGCATGATCGAAGTGACCTTCACAGTAAAGAAGGGCTTCAAGTAAGGGTAATATGCTCATAAATCATACTGAGTTGTATTCATTAATGCTTTATGCTTCATTTTTAAATGTGTCGCGCTTTACTGAAGAGACTGAAAATGTTATATTTAAGCTATTAAAACACTATATATTATTCAAAATATTACATGTTGTTATGAGGAAATTTCGTATTTACATTTGGTGAAAGTGTGCGATCAAATCATTGAGCTAATACAGTTTTGATATAATATTCCTTGTAGTTAACTATATTAGCATTTTTTCTCCTACCGTTATTCCAGTTTTGTCAGAAACAAAAAGTTTGATATAATGACATACATCAAACGAATTTTGCTCATTAGTAGCACTGATTTCAACCACCGTATTTTTGAACAGAGAGCATTGTTAAGTTGGCTAACCCTTGTAAAAGCAGGGAAAAATTCATGATATTTTCCTTTTACCTCGAAACATTCCTGTTGTGACAGTTATTCAGCGGGCGCGTCAAAGAAGCTATCCGACGTGTTTTTTGGGGAGAAACGAAATTTTCTAATTACGTGAACGCAATCACACACAGATTGTTCCCTGCCGACCGAACTTCAGTTCCCGTGCTTTGAAACCGTCCTTGTTTCGGAGATTTTTTGGTTTATTCTCATCGGAGAGGCATCAAAGAAGTCGTGTTGTCCGCCGCTAACGATGTTATGAGCTAATCATTATCTCTCGCCACCACCTCTCCCATAACTCCAGCGCTCCCTCATCAACTGTTCGCGCTGCAGCTGGTCTCTGTTAGCTCAGCTTGTTTCCCTTGAGGGTCGAAACTGGCCCATTATTTTCAATACTAAGGCCAGAAGACACGCGGAAATAAATTAAATCAATAGGACCTCGTCGGTCATCATTATCTTAGAACCCAGGGAGAGATGAACCAAGACTTCGATATCCTATTAGATGTCATCACTTTTGATAAACATTTCGAAAACAAAATAATTATGAAAACTTTTGATTTTCCATAAAAGAGCAAATTCAGCAAAAGATTTAGAGCCTGGCCTTGAAAGAAAACGTAAAAGATTCCAACAGTCGCCCAAACTGTCTTTCATGAAGAAATAAATATAAAGATCTATTCATGACTGATCCATTTCCGCCTCTGTTAACGGTTGAAGAAACGTCCAGTATTTCCTGCATTAATTCTCTTTACGCACCGCGCATTGAAGGGCAAAGGTCCCTTGAACCGGTGGATTTTACCTTGTAGAGTTGAATTATTGCTTTTCCTCAATATTTATCTTATTTTCATACTTTATCTTCTCCCCTGTTTCAAGTGGCCCACACGCTGAACAAACGACCGTCTTTTTCATTTCACCGTTCACAGAGCTTTGATGCGATTCCGAGAAATGTGCGATTATAATTACCTGTTTCAAAGCTCAGCAGAGATTTTAAGTAATCACAATTATGAAGGCTCATCTAAATCTTGCTCGCTCACTGCAGTGCGTGTCAAGGTAGGAACTCACAGCCTCGGTAATACGTGCCTGCGCCGCTGGAAAATAAGCCAACTAAAGAAAAAACTTGTTTTTCCGAGTTATGTTTATCAACTAAGCCTCATGCGTGCTGTTAATATGGACCGAAGCACAGGAGGAACCATTTGACTTCTGTGAATGAATTCCCCGAATATAATAATTACAAATTTAGGAGCTTAATTCTTTACCTCCTTAAGTGGTGAAACGGTCCTGTTTCATGAGCATGGTGCTAGTTCTTCGTAAAAAGCAGAATGCGGCCTCGTTGCTCGTGTACCCACGCCAGCAATTATTAATTCATACCCACTGCACTGCACAGGAATATTGCAGTAGCCCAATATTCCTGTGATGATTTGTGAGAACCTTGGAACTAACTCTAAAAACTTTTGGATTAAATAAGTCCTGAAAAGGGTTTTGAAACCAATTATTAACGCTCATGTATGAATCAATGTGAACATGTATTTTTTATTATGTCTAGTAAACGTTTCATCAAATTAATTTTTTCAACTTTCTAATCCAGTTTACTTCAAAAACATCTCATCAAGTATTACAGATATTTACCTCATGTCAAAATAGTTAAGTTATGAATAAAATATACATTTTTCATCAATATATGAAGGGTATAAGTACTTTCGTTTGTAACTGTATACATTAGGCAGCAACCAGTTATTCTTACTCTTACAGAGGTAAACGCAGCTTTATCACCAAAGTAATTAGGGTAATACAGGGTTGAGTTAGGTTGGTGTCGTCGTACCTTAGATTTCATGTTCCCCTAAAAGTAAAAATGCAGTTCCGAAAATGTTTTTTAAGAAACTAACATTTCCTATGAAGCACTGGATGAATTAGTTAATATTCTGATTATTTTATTCCTTCCATGATTCGTCGTTGAAAATTATTTTCCGAACGGTGACGTTTTAAACACGCAGAAAATGAACTGAAAAAAATGGGAACGCATCCCCTAGCCGCAAATCTCGCGCCAATGTTAGGCCGTCAAATCATTACTTTTTCCATTGGAAGTTGAGAGCACGGGGGAGATTCTTAATGAAATTCTCCTGTGGGTAATTGACTTTCTTTTTTCTTCGCCGAGCCTTTGATAATTAGAAGATTGTTGATAATCACATTACGTGAAAAATTACTAATACCTTCTCGGGGTTTGAAAGTTCAGATGAAACTTATCGTAGTGTATTAGTTCTTAATTTTCTTTCTATTCTGAGACACAAGGTCATGGAAATTTTCTTCATTCTTTTTCCAATCCGCCTCTGATATTTCGATAATTTTGCTTAGTATCAATTCAGGCTATTTACACAGCGTTTTCCTCAAAGGGAAACAGTAATTGAATGCAAGGTCGAACGAATTTCAATGCAATAATTGTCACGAGTTTCACACTTTTCATTCTTAATGAGTTAGCGCGGAGCTGTTCAGGACAAATAAAATTAAACGGAGAATTTATTTTAAAGCAAAGTGCGAGTATAACATTTTTTCACCATTACGAAAGCTAAATTGGAAGAATCATGGCGATTGATTGTGTTAAAGTGACAGTAAACGCCTACCTAGCGAGAAATTACATCATTGGAAAACGAACGCTTTTCAATGTAAAAAATACACCAGTAAAGGGAAAGTTGAATGTACGATGCATTAAAAGCTCTTGTGACTTGGATCTAAATACTATTCTATCTGCATTTTAACTATGACATTCACGTCTCCCCGAATTTTTGCGTGGTGGCTGGAAGGAAAAACATCAAGGCCCGTTTTCTGTGATACGATCTTTCGTATCACTGTTCACTGACAGCTGCCAACCTACCCCTCGCTCATCTCCTTCCCGTATACCTCGTTTCTCCCTCTTCGCTACACGTCATATCTATTTTTCTCTAAGCCTGCCAGTTTCTGCTGACAACTTGGAATGAATTCCTCTAAAATTTATTAAAGAGCAGGCGTGGAAATTCATTAGATTATGGGTGTGCATTTCTCGTCATCAGAGCTACTGCTAAAATTTTCCTTGCATCTCGCAGTCGCTGTTATTTTGGGAGCACAAGGGCTGGATGTGGCAGCGTGTTTGATATGCAACTTGAGATTTTGCGGGATTTAAACCCTTTGAGCTGACGAGAGCATTTTCACGTCAGTTGTTCATTTGGCTGTCACTCCCAGCAGCGCTGGAGCGCCGTGCTTAACTTGGGCGAGTCTTGCGCTCGTCTCGAGCGTGGAACGGCAGTTGAACGCTATGAAATGCTTCAAGGAATGCAATCAGAAGTTAAGAAAATTAGTCATCCTGCTCAGTTGCTTGAACTATACAGAGTTAATTTCCTCTTCGATTAACTATCACGCGTTGATTGTTCAACATGTTTGATCGTATTTGTGAAGAGTAAAAGATCTTATCACAGAGAACTGAAAATGAAGATCTATTTTTGAAATGTTTGATAGTAAGAACGACTTTGGAAAGTTCCTGTGAGTTGGGAATTTGTTCCTCCACGGCTTGTGCAAATTGATTGCAGGGAAGCACACAATGAACCCGGATTGATGAATGAAAAAAGCTGTATCGCGTGAAAATATTCATATGAACTTTTAAACGGATGTGAGAGCTCGGGTGTGAAGGCTGTGTTGTGAGGACCAAGATGTGAGTTATGGGGACCGAGATGTGAGTTATGGGGACCGAGATGTGAGAGATGAGAAGATGAAGATGCGAGGTCTTTGGTGTAAGGACCTATGTGTAAAAATGTGAGTTTCTAGATGGCCATCTAGGAACTTAAATCGCGGCACTGATGATCATTATAGTTAATTGATAGTGACTACTCGTTTCAATACTAATGGAAGTACTATTACTACTTTCTACAACGCGACCGGCAGGTACGCCCATCACTCTGAATTAAAAATTCTACTCAGCCGTTGGAAGTTCGGTATCAAAATGTGTTGTTCCAACTGAAGATGTGAGACTTTTTTCATATGTGAAAACTAACACCAACATCGAATATAATGGTGCTGATTTGGCGGCTTAGCGAAAAGATTGGTTTTTGAAACGAGCTTCATTTTCGACGGTATTCAATAATGACCAGCGTTCGATGATGGCACGACCGCCAACTCAAACAGTGTCACTTCCGCCGACACGATTGGACCATGACAGGAAAAATGAGATCATCGGATGCTCTTAATTGAGAATCCTAATTTATGTTCAAATATCTCTTGATTGAGAATCATTTATGTTCAAATATTTCTATCTCTTCCTGAAATATCCTTTAGAGTACATGAGGAGCATTGGCCGGAAGATATGCTGGCCGCATCAAATTCTACAATGATATTACGTACATAATGTCTCGAATGTAATAACATTTCTATATGATGCATTTTGGAGATTGAGGATGTCATCTTTTGTAAATGTGTGCCAAGTGCGTATATTCGTCAGCCGTTGGTTTTAAGGATATTCAGGACTAAGGTATGACATGTTTATAAAAATATTAGTTTCAAAATTATTACGGTACATTGAATATATGTTCTCAATGCACAGTTTGATCCTACATGTGCTTTAATTAATTGTATTTTATCTTCAGTTATTTTTCATTTTCATCATTCTTTCTTTCTTGAATTAATTGTTGCATTGCTTTTACCTTTTTACAACGTCTGTACACCTGGCACACGGAGGATTTTGATTTTTTGTTGAAGAATTTTCTGTGCAGACTTGCTCCCACCGCAACTAATTCGAAAAATCCAATGGTTTTACGCTCTCTTCTGCGGCACAAGAAAAACCTTTCGTGTAAAATATGAGAAAATCGCTCGAAGTGAAACCTGTAAAAAGCATTCCCGTTGGCTTTTGCTGTGGGCGAAAATGTTTACTAATGCACAGTAAACTCACGTTTTGTTTGCATATAATTGTTTTCTTTTTTCTTTTACATTTTAAATTGATTTCCTCAACTGATTATTTTTGAGCTATAAGTTTCGACAAAGCTTTTGAGAGACTTAAATAGCTTATAAATGTTATTTCATATGGAATTTTCAGTGTTTCATCGAAAAATAAATCTGCAAGGAATCTCAGGGAGAAATTGAAACGAAAAAAGATGCCGTACTTTCTATAACTTGACATGTTTTCATTTATTTTTAACTTCGGGAATTACCGAAAAGGTACAAATATCGCAGAACTAAGTGATGCCATTTTCTATTTCACAATACACGTGAGATGGAGCGAGAAAAAGAAATTTACGGTCAAATTAAAGACGTCAGAAGTCGAATGCTTCTGTAGCGTATTTAACTTTGACCCAATTTCTGTTCTGAACTGCACTCCTTTTCACTCTTGCTCGGCATGGTTGGAAAGTGTTTTATCTGTACTCGTCCGTGAAATAAATCTAGGGGAGAATTGCGTAAAATTGATATGGAAAGGAGACGCATCCAAGCCTGGAATAATTATTTCTTGCAGGGTGTATGTACTTGCGTATTAAGTGAGTCATAGTCGCCTATCTTCAATTAGTGCTATAGTGTAGCATTCTTACTATAACTATTTTGAAATTTTGTTCTAGTTACGGATGAGTGTAAGTATCAAGTTGGAATGCTGACATCAGATCTAGTCGAAGTATGAGCAATTACTCCGTGATTGCTTTACATGTTTAGCAGTTATCCAACCACCATTGGCATTAAGTATCGCTGATCCGATGCAAACGTCTTCGGAAAAGCAATATTAACTCGTGTTCTGTGTTCCTCAGGTAACTTTCCAGTGGTCAGTGAACACATCGCGGGGCATGGCCGAGCTCGATGCATCGCTCTTCAACATGGAAGCCACTATGAGCACTCTGAACTTTGTGCCTCAAGACCACGAGCCTCTTCTTTTGAAGGCAGCAAAAGCCGAGACGTCGTCTGGAGTTGGCCGATACAAAGACTTGAGGACGCCAACCGGAGAAGAAGTGTTCGGAGTCGTCTACTGCAAAGCGTCCAGCAAATTTGGCGAGCAAAAGAAACCATGCACTTACGTAGTGAAGCCCGCCGGTAAGTTTGCGTAGGAAGTTTTGGTTCATTCAGTGATGCAGGACTCAACGCAGTAACTGCAAAAATTCTTACCAGAGTCTGGGGTGATTGCAGTTGAAAATAAGTTGAATGTGTTCAGTGAGTTGTGAGTTTTGTTATACGAGGCCTAGCGAATGTTTCGGTTAGTTTTGTACTTTATTCAATATTGTACCTGACGACATGCGTATTATCAATCGCCCAAAAACAATAACTAGGCCATAAAAGGAACGGTTTTACTACATCACAAGTGTTTGAGAATGTTCAGATTCGATCTTCAGGCCTCCATTCATCTAAAGGAAAATCAGAAGGCATCCATACGTCAGGATTTCATTCTCAAGCCTCATTTGTTGGAAATTGTTAAAAAAAACGTTGCTTAGAGGCGCAGTTGTAATACTGATGGGGTTTTATGAATATTCTGAAGTTGTTGTGATGGGGGGAACTTGATTGGTAGTCATGTGATTCGATCGGTTCAATTGATGCTAACTATTTTGTAACTTCAAGCTAGTTAAACATTAGCTCGAATATATGATCTACGACAGATTTTCTCGTTTGAATCGTTGTTTAGTTATATTATTTACTTTGTTTCAACGTGCGTGTTGTTAAATTGTTTGCATAGTGGTAATGACTCAGAAGTGTAATTGGTTTATACTCCGCTGACAGAGAAATTACTTTTACTGCCACTGAAACTTATTCATTTGAAGATATTACGGAAGCTTAACTGATCTACTAGCTTGCAATACTATTTTCGTTTAAAACACTTTTATACACGTTAAGCTAATTTATCGCGAATATCTTTATTCTCATTTAAACACGTTCTGAAACTTGTTTTATTTCCGGTATGAAATTTCCATCGCAAGTTAACCTATATGTGAACTACTGTTCTCCATTACATAGTTCAAATCACGAAAGATTCCGAAATTCTCAAACGGTCCCAACTCTAGAAACAGCTGCAGTTACCGAATATTTTTATTCCAATTTTTACAGTTAGTTGCATTTGAATGAGATACCCATTATGCTACGTTTGATAAATGACATTTTACTCTCGATGACCAAAATCAAGATTCTTCGATGTCTGGCCCAAGCCCCTAAGCCAAGCCCCGACCATCCGTGCCCCTTGAACGCCCGGAGGGGAAAGCTCACATCGTACTTTTAGAGAGGCATGCATTTTGTGCGTTTGACATTCTGTAGAATTCGAATTCGTTGAAATATTGCGGTTGTTTTCAGGACCCCCCGAGGAGCTGCTGTCGTGTTCCCTCGTGAATCTGAGCGCCACAACCCTCGCCGTGACGTGTTCGCCTGGCCACAATGGAGGGCTTCAGCAGACGTTCTCTGTCAGGGTAATGCTGTCGTGTGGCGGGGTAATGCTGTCGTGTGGCGGGGTAATGCTGTCGTGTGGCGGGGTGGTGCTGTCGTGTGGCGGGGTGGTGCTGTCGTGTGGCGGGGTAGTGCTGTCGTGTGGCGGGGTAGTGCTGTCGTGTGGCGGGGTAGTGCGCATTACAGTGTATTACAGTTGTGTGCATTTCTGTATTTCGTCTATAAAACTGAAGAACCCTCGGTTTCCTACTGGTTTTTACAGTTACCATAAGATAATAGTCGGTAATAGGCAAAGCTGCATGAAACAAAGGGATAAGGGTGCTCAATGCACCCCAAAACAGAGCAAGGACGCCATAACGTAATTATTTACGTTTCAAGTAAATATTAACTTCCGTATGAGCTGCTGCGAACTAATATTGAAGTCATGAATACCACAAAGTCCAATTTGTTCTAATTTACACAAATCAGTTCCACACACCTACGTTTTCGGGATTGTATGATATGATGCTGCAGTGTAAGAGTTCTTTTCCTGGAAACTATTTTTCCCTCATAATCTAGATTTCAAACGGGCACACAATTCGGCATTGTTCCGCAAAATGAGTGGTGGTCCGCCCTTGATCTGCCCCCAATTTGTGTCCTAAAGCTGTGCTAGCCGAACTAAAATTCCTTCAGGAGCGATATACCTTTCGGATTTGCGGTTTTAAGTTTTGCTCGTGATTTGACGAGCGAAGGACTGCCTCGACTACCACGACGCAGTCAATATTGCATTCTCACTGCACCGGCACTGCAGCGGCATTGCAGCTTCTGACAGGCTGTTTGCACTGCGCATTGGTGCTAACGAATTGGTCCCGACAAAGTGAATCTGATGAATGATTTCTGATGAATCGTCTCTGATAAGCTAGTTTTTGATGAATTTGTTTTTTCTGATCAATTGTTGCAGTAGATATTCTCAAGAATTGATTGTAATGAATTGCCTTTTTTGTGAATAGCGTTAAATTTGTTCGAAAGAATATTTGTGTTTGATGAGTTGGTCTAGATGAGTTGCTCTAGATGAGTTGCTCTAGATGAGTTGCTCTAGATGAGTTGCACTAGATGAGTTGCTCTAGATGAGTTGCACTAGATGAGTTGCACTAGATGAGTTGCACTAGATGAGTTGCACTAGATGACTTGTTCTAGATGAATTGCACTAGACGAGTTGCTCGAGATGAGTTGCTCGAGATGAGTTGCTCGAGATGAGTTGCTCGAGATGAGTTGCTCGAGATGAGTTGCTCGAGATGAGTTGCTCGAGATGAGTTGCTCGAGATGAGTTGCTCGAGATGAGTTGCTCGAGATGAGTTGCTCGAGATGAGTTGCTCGAGATGAGTTGCTCGAGATGAGTTGCTCGAGATGAGTTGCTCGAGATGAGTTGCTCGAGATGAGTTGCTCGAGATGAGTTGCTCGAGATGAGTTGCTCGAGATGAGTTGCTCGAGATGAGTTGCTCGAGATGAGTTGCTCGAGATGAGTTGCTCGAGATGAGTTGCTCGAGATGAGTTGTACTAGATGAGTTGGTCTAAATGAGTTGGAGCGATGAGATGCTTTCCTTCAGTCCTTTTACACAGGCGCAATGAGATGCTTTCCTTCAGTCCTTTTACACAGGAGCAATGAGATGCTTTCCTCCAGTCCTTTCTTACAGGAGCAATGAGATGCTTTCCTCCAGTCCTTTCTTACAGGAGCAATGAGATGCTTTCCTCCAGTCCTTCCTCACAAGAGCAATGAGATGATTTTTCAGTTCTGTCTTACAGGAGCAATGAGGTGTTTCCCTACCGTTATATTTTCCCGACCTTACCAGTTTGGTACAGAAAAGAGGCAGGGCTCAACACATTTCACGGCCTTGTCATATTACATTTTTTGCAGGAGAACTTTTGCTGGGCTAAGTAATCGCGAACTCTTCTTTGAGTTGCGCCACTAGGAGCATACTTCTCTGCGTGCGCTGGTAACCATGGCACCAAGGGCATGTGCAGCCAAAAGTCGGGACGATTTCGATCTTTAGAAATAATCAGTTGTGAACCGACAGCTGCTTCAGCATCTCTTATCAGGATTGAAATCCGGTGCCTTTTTAAAATGTAGCAGATTTATACTCAATATTTTACCTCGCAGGATATTACGATCGCTGAAAAACTATAAGCTACCGATTGGGGAAGGGTTTTTTGAAACTCCTGTTGTAGTTTTAGCTTACGTATCGACTACGTCGAAATGGTTGAAACGGCTTTGGACGGATCAGTATTATTTACTGTTACGATGGATGCTCTCACGTTAAAGTATAATATTTCCCTCGCAGTTGAGCTGGAAGTGGAGCAACAAATTAAACTTTACCCGCAACTGCCCTGACCGCGGTTTGAACTTCGTTGCGGTCATTCGTGCAAGTTTAACAACTACCCTCAAATACCTTAACTGGCAGCTCGAATGGGAGTAAATTAATTTGATAACTTTCGTGAAATATTTCAAGAATTCAACTTACGTGCAGTTTAGGGTGAAAGGACCACTGGCCAAAAATTAAGATGTGTTAAAAATTTATTTTGTGTTGTGTGGCTCACCTGAAAAGATGTAATGAACTTTAAATCAATTTAATAGTTCAAATAAAGAAAATGATAATTGACGGATGCTGAATGTAATTTTTTATTAAGCGTAGAACCCATGACGGTTTCAACGTGAAAGTACTATCTATTACGCGTAAACTTCCGTTTTATGTAAGAATTTGATCGATTGGGATATTTCTGTACACTCCTTTAAAATTGACTTTAATTGAAACAAATGAAGCAAATTCCATTCACAATTTTTTGCCCAATTTTTGGCAGAAGTTGTAGTTGTATTACAACCCTTAAAGAAGAAAACTTCTAACATGTGTTCTCTTCAGTATACTTCCCGGAGTTTTTAGTTGTAGAGACCAAAAGGGATTCTGATCTCAGACTGGACTCGCTTTACTCTTTTCAATTCTCCGACCTTGAACTTTTGGGTCTGTAGCATTACCTTAGCAAGCAACAGGTAATGAGTAATGATTTTCGAAGCCTGAATCATTAGATTGTATTTTGCCAAATTTTCGTTGCTTTATTTCGCACGCTCTAGAATTCGTCTATATTTTTGTTGAATTGGTACGCACAATCTGTAATGTTCCAAAAAATTTCAACGTGTTATCCCCCACATCTTATCTTTTCGAAATTTCCATCTTTTGAATACACCTATTCTTTAATCTGGGAATGAAATGTTCCTGCCAAAATACGTCTCGAAAAGCAAAAGGAGGAGCAGCTGTGAAAGAAGTATAGGTGAGGACACTTGACGCGATACGCTGGGTAATCTCTCACAGCAGTCGAAGTTCACTATTTAGCAGGCACTAACGTTGAATTGAGTACAGATCAAGAAATATATGCTCCTGATGTTTTCACACGATGACTTCCGAAAAATATCGAGTGTGTTTATCATGGATTTGGTGTTAGGTGGGGTTTTAGATATTTCAAGTACCCATAGTAAATATGACTGGGAAAAAACATTAAAAACGGAACTCGGTTAGGTTAGCAATAAGCCTCGCACCCTGGGGCTAGTGGGACTAAGTGGATGGCAATGGGACTAAGTAGATATTGGTTAACATTTCGTTCTTCATTTAATGAATACAGTTTCTTTTCAGTGGATGAATTGGCTAAGCTATGACAAGATTATATAAGCTGTATTATACTTGAGACGTTCAGTAATATGAGGAATTGCAAAAAATATACTGACGTATTGTTTCCCTCACGGGATATTAATCCGTCAACGATACTTTTCCCCATCTTTCTTTTGTGGGATCTAATGAAAGGTTTTCTCGCGGGCAGGTTCTCGAGGAAGCGACGGGAGTTTCAGTGGCCAACGTGTCGTCAACTTCTCCTAATATCGTGGTCGAGAATTTGGCGCCTGGGCAAGATTATCTGGTGGAAGTTAGAGCCATGAATGCCAAAGGGGAATCTCAGCCCTTTCTCTTGCAGGGCTTTGCTCTCAAAGTCGCCGAAAACAAAATTCGTAAGACTTCTTCAATGCGCTGAGTTCCCTGCTAGAGTAAGCGTAAATTTCTGTACTGCTAATCTGACAAACTTTAATAACCGCTGGCAACGGCTTGTATGGGAACGATGTTGGTTATTCAAGACCAACGGCTTAACTTCACTGAGAGTAATGGTCGCTTTAACCTGTTAATGGGTATTGACATCATATGATGTTCGTGTGGTTGTTGCATTCACACGGTCGCTGTCGATTACACATACCGTGTGAATGTAACACCGGCCACTTAGGCGGTGACCGTTAACTGGTTAATGTATGCACCCTAGGCTCATGTATAATTTTTTTAATAATAAGGTATTTCAATTGCAAGCCTAATGAATGTGTTGTTTTCGTGCTAACGTGTAATTCGGCATCCTTAATTTTGAAATGCATAAAATCATAGACAGTAAAACTTACATTTATTGGATAGAGTACGCAACATTTTGTGTCGGGACAGGCGGTTGCTTAGAGGCACTAGTAAGTTGATAATTTTACGCATCTAATAACATGAAATTGCGCTCTCGTGTGTGCATTTTCTTCGACAGAGAACACTCACATTCAGAGCCTCAGCTCAATCGCGCTCAGTGCAACGTTTACAATCGGCATCTGTAATTTTGGCCACCCAAGCGCAAGTATCGCCGCCGACATGGCCATTGCGTCCACGCAATAACCGACGCGCGGTTTTGTCAGTATATCTTTAAACTAAAACATGTTTTCATTCGCCAGATGGCTAAAGCGTTAGTTTAATATTTGAGTTGAAGTTGAATCAGCAGATGTGATTGAGAATAAATTGGGAATATTTAGATCGTTAATGTAAAATGAACAGGTCCATTATTTTAAAGCATGTGTCCAACTGTATGTATTTTTGTTGTTCACGTCTGTCGATTTTTGGGAACCTGACTCTCAGTATGAAAAGAAGAACCAACGATTAGGTTAATACATTTAGTTACAAACGTATATACTTGTATATTGTAGATACAACATTATATATTTTTGTAGTTTCCCATCACCCGGTTGAGACTGACATGCTCAGCCAATTTGAGTTGATCTGAACCCTAGGCCGCATGTATAAGATGCTGTTCGTTGTGCTGAAAAGTTCGGATCGTTGCATTTGAAACAACGGTGATGAATCGGTCGTGCATTCTTGGAAGGAAGTATCACAAGCTAGATTCATATGCACCAAGATCTGAGTGTTGTTTGTGATGCATCTGGATGTCTATGGTGGGGCAACTGGGTGTTTAGGGTAATGCATCTGGGTGTTTATGGTGATGCATCAGGGTGTTTAGGGTGATGTATGTGGGCGTCTAGGGTGAGGCACCTGGGTGTTTATGATGATGCATCAGCGTGTTTAGGGTGATGCATCAGGGTGTTTAGGGTGATGCATCTGGGTGCTTAGGGTGATGCATCTGGGTGCTTAGGGTGATGTATCTGAGGGCTTATGGTGATGCATCCGAATGGGTTGTGTAACGGGAGCATGTAGTCGAGGTATGCAAATTTAGGCAAAGAGAATAAATGGATGCATTCTAGGTGTACCCATTTGGGGACAATAGAAAATGCATTCTGGTGCATAGCTTTACTCACTCATGATTCTCAGTGCGTAATAATTGAAGGCATAATACTGTATTCTCCATGTCGAATAAGCATTGTGGTTCAGTACAGAAGAGCTAATTATACTTCACTCGGCGTGTCAATCTACTTTTCTTCTTTCTGCCGCTAGGAGAGAGTAATGCGTGACTTATGGAGAAATTAATCCACGAGAATTTGACCAAAAACTAATAAATGAAGGGTAAAACCGGAGCGTGCGTAAATTAGGAACGTTATAACACAAACATGAGTGAATATTGCTACTAGGGACAAGTTATTTTATAAAACTAAGTGCAGGAAGTTCATCAATAAAAATAAGAGTTCGCAATCCATTTATATTTGAAAGTAAATTAATATTAATTTTCATGACTTCTTCTCACAAAGCATCGGGATCCCGTTGGTGGATATTAGTATAGTTCGAGTGGAGAAAATTTCGATAATTTATTACATTTCTCAGAGTTACGTCGATGAAAAGAAAGTTTGTTGTAGACTATTCATATAATGTGCAATTTTAACCCATAAATGTATTTGTTTGTATTAGCGAGGCCGAAATGATACGAAAAAAATAGGGTGATCTGATATGGCTGCTTGACAGTTTACTGCTAGGTACTCGTACAGCGAAAAAATGAAGTACAAAAAATGGAAACAAGCCAAAATATCCTGTGTGTCTACTCTTCTTATCAATTGCAGTGTCGTTTTTTAAAACTTCTCGAACATTTTTGGTGTGCAGCAAGTACACGGTTTGGGGGGCCAATTAACAGCGAGGGTATTTTTTCAGATGCTCCGGACACAAATGACGCCAACTCGCACCTATTGCCCGTATTTGTGGGGGCGGTGGCGGGGGTGGTGGTGATGGTGCTGCTGCTGCTGTTGCTGGCACGTTTGCGCCAGCGGGGGAGGAGGCGGCAGGCGGCGGCCAACAGTGCATTGACAGCCATCAAAAAGGAGAATTCATGTAAGCCTAAAAAATGGACCATTGCTGGGGGATGTTTGTACCACAAGTAGTCATAGTAACAGTAAGGATAGGAGCGCTTTAGTAACTCAGACTATCTCGCACCGAAAGACAAGGGACTGTTTAGTGTGGACTTTGGGGAATTTATGCACACAGTGTGTTCCCACACAAGATCGATTGCCCATAGAAAGCAAACTAAGGGAAAAGAAGCAAAGATAAAGAATAATTAGCAAAGAATGCATGGAGATGCGAAGAAAGCAGTGTGGGCACGAAAGATAGAAGTCCCGAAGACTATAGCTAAAGGTGAGGTAACCTAACAGTGTCTCCCTAGGGTCGCTAGTCCCTATAGCATAGGATAGACACACCTAATTAACGTAACCCTATTGGCTGTGGCCTATGCTGGGCTCTCTAAAGGGTGTACCACAACCAAGTACTGCCGTGTGAGTGGGAATTGGTGCCACTACGAGAACTGGCTGTTTCAACTGGGATACTTACGTGCATCACTTCGCACTAACTTATAAAATCGGGATATTTATCTAGAATGTAGTGCAGTGAGTGCTTTGAAATATGGTGAAATTAATTGCATTCTAAATAGATAAAAGTTCATTAATTGCTATGAAATGGAGGTGCAGTAGCTGTACCCTCTGAACACCAGGGGTAGCAAGACAGGTCTCTAGGCGGAAGCTCGAAAATTGGTTCATACAGAGGAGTAATTATAGTCCTAGTATTTTTTTGATTTCTTAACAAGATACACTACGGTTCAAGGTAATAGTCAAAGGTGAATTTCTTCGATATATTGAGAACGGTTCGAGCTATCGTTCTGAAGTTTGACACACTTGTCGAT